>VUQG01034791.1:74223-84492 GCA_015106755.1 Etia nguti
AAAAAATTTTTTTGGGTTTTTTTTTTTTTTTTTTTGTTTTTTGCTGCTAATCTCAAAATGCCTTAAGATGTGATTTGAAATGAGTTCTTTACTAAGTCATCTCTTATGTGTAGGCAACATGCTGGTTCATCCCTTCAGTTAGGTGCCTTTTTTAATGCTTAAGAGATTCATAAATAAGTGTTAAATGGCTTACCAAACAAACATACCACTGAAAATGGTCATCTTTCAAACGACCTTTAGAAAGATTTTTCTACTCAAGACCACTTTTAAAACTCTGGCTGCTTGGAAACAAAATATAAGGAAATGAGAGGTAATGGAAGCCTTTTGCACAATACTGTATGTCTCAATTTCATGAAAAATGCTCCTAATAGCACTAATAGTAAAAACATTGTCAAGACCAGTTCATTGACTCCAATTAGCAAAGGTAAAGCCTGACGGACAGTTTTCAGCTACAGCTGCCACTGCTGAGATACCTGTCAATCAAAGCAAACATGCTATCAGCTCCAGCATCTAGATGGATGAACTATAAAAAAAAAAAAAAAGTTTATTATCCAGTTCACTATCCAGAGACTAAAACCTGTTCTTGTCCCAAGCTATTAACATGCTTTTTAATAACATAATTTTGGGCATTTTAACACAGGAGTCTGTAGGGATGTACTCGCCTTTGGGCCAGCCTCTAGTGGCCACTGAACACTTCTGATTGGCTTCGCTGTTCAGCCCTGGAGGATGCTAACAGAGTCAAATTAATGAGTTTTTATGAAGCTTAATTAATCACATAAATGGCAGTAACAATGGCTACAGCATGCAGTATATAACATACTGTATATGGGTAACAGTGGTGGGAAGCTGGAAGGCATTTATTCAAAATTTAGCTTAAAAGAACCTTTATACAGGTAGAATGCATAGTTGATGACAAGTGATATATGCACCACAGCAAAATTACTTTTCTGCCCTTTTCCTGTTCATCAGTTTGTGCTTTAAATAGAGAGCTTTTTGACCATCATTATTATTATTTTTTTTATCTCTGTGACAATTGTTAGCCTGTCTCCTCTCCCGCCTACACACTGTACATGTGACAAGAACGCTTATGTGAATCCTGGATGGGCTACCTCCTTTTACTCCATCCACTTCATTGAAAAGGAGTGCCGGTGTCTTGTCACTCAATGCACAACGTTCTGACAGCGGCTGAGACACCATACTGGGGCTCCTCTGCTGGCATTTTGAATTGATGAGATTGAGATGCAGCCAATTAGTGTGAGCCACTCAGCTCAGCGTCTGTCTGGAACAACCTGGGGAATAAAAGCCTCAACAACAACACACACCGGTGTCATCAGTTTAATCACATAACATTGTCAATCAAGTTCAGTACACATGGCAGTCTTCTATAGACATGAGTTATTGTTACTTCTATATATTTCTTGAGAAAATTGTTTTTCCCTCAGGTACCTCTGCCAACAGGAATCCTTATCTTACAGTCTGCTGACATTCTAGTGTGATTTTATGGGCCGTTCCATTGCATATATCACACGCTGTCATTGCTTATGCTTAGAAAACACTGCCTGTGCATCTTAAACAGTGTTATTGCAGCTCCCAGTTGTATTTCAGTGACCCATGAGGTCTTATACTAATGACAACAGCAGACTGTGGAGTAGTGTGAACTTTATAAACCAGATGATCTGTAAAATCCCACAGTTAAACAGCTCCATTCTTATTATAGAAAACCTTTTTCCAATGAGCTTTTCGTTCTTACTGTAAGTGAATTTATAAAAATTTCCTGGGCCCTCGCCTGCACTATTTGCATCACGCTGTCACTTAACATAACTCTCTCCATTCATGTCATCCCACACTCCAGTGGCTCACTGCCCAGCCTGAGTCACCTATACCAGTCATAGTGCATTGGCCAGGACACAAGTCATCGTAGAGCAGTGGAGGGAGAGCGGCGCAGCACACCGTCTGTGGCACATTAATACCAGATGTTTGATGAGAAGGCCAGAGAGAGGGGGCACAGGGGTGGGGGGGGAATTAAATATTCATAGGGTATGATGACAAGACGGGCAGCGGTGGGGATGATGTGTAATAGTATCTACTGGCTGCTTTTTGTGGGAGCTGAAGCCTTTAAATGTGTGCGTGAGAGAGCCTAGACACAAACCAGGCCGACTCTAAGTGCCAGTCTCTATCTGTACAAAGAGGTGTGTCATGTCACCCTTTTATGAAACCTAATGCCTACGTACTGCATGCTAGATGCAATGACAGGTGAGGTGGCTGTGTCCCCACTAATGTAATCAGAGAGAGCAAGAGTGCACAGAAAGCCTTAAAAGTCTCACGTTATTCATACATATTATGACCAAGAACAGGAATTTTATCCCTAAGGCTGCCTCACGCTACAGCTGTGTTAAAGTGTGAGTTAAATCTGCAGCCTTTATGTCATGCTCTTTTTATTAAATTTAATTAATTATTAACTTTAATGTTTTGAGTCACTCACAGCACTCTCATCAGTGTTGTTTGGAGCCATATCAGAAAGCTTTTATTTAGCAAAACCCATCTAAAACCAGCTGTACTCTTATACTTTCTGCCCAGCTCAAAATAACAAAGTGAGAAACGAGCCGTAAAGACCGTGAAACACAAGAGCCAAACAGTTCCCCCAGAAGTTGTTGGAGACTTACATTTATCACATGATTGTAAATGAATTAACTGTTCAGTTTTAATAAATGCAGACCAATAGTAGAACAATTGTGAAACCCAGAATGTGAATTGCAGGTGTGTCTTCATGCATATGGTTCCACATCCTTAAGAAACTGTTCCATAACATAACACAACTCATATATATATATAAAGGATGCATGAATGAATACCACTTCCTGTTGTGCTCAGGCATTTTTAATTGAGTTAGCTTATCTTAATCAATATTAATATCAGTAATTCACTGTAATTCACTTATACTGGCTTGTCTGGAAGTGTTTAGCAATTCTTTGGTGAGTTGTGATGCGCTTAGCTGTGTATCTTAAATATGGGAGAATAATGGAGACCAGGTCCAAGCAAGAAAGTCTCCTGACTTGAAATAGAGACGCTTATGAATCGCTCATTAAATGGAAGGCCACCAAAGATATTTGATTATATCTGTGCAAATACATTTGAATTCAAATAATTTAGTTTTATTCCATTATGTTAAGTTATGTAGATTTAAATACAAGCTTTAATTCATTTTAATGTCTTTTCAGTCCAAGGGGACAATTTTTTTACTACGACACAGCGTTAGTCTGTGTCTGCTTCGCAGCTCTTCACAGTGTAAGGTGAGCCATGTACCAGCAGTGTCTTCTAATCTTCTGCCTGTCCACAAATCTCTCCTTGAACAAATGAGTCTCACTGACCACTGCCACTGCCTGTCCTCTACACATTTTCCAATGCCCTTCCCTACATCCCACACAAGTGAAGCTCAAATGCCTTACGGATCAATCGACTGTTCAGGCCCGCTCGCATTCAACAAGGTCTCAGCATAGCTGCCGGCCCATTGGCTTTAAGAGATTTTTGTTGGCGGGTACGGTGATAAAAGCACAGACATCATGGTAATAAAAAGGCTGACAGGTTCTGGGAAGGACTGACTCTTTTTCTCTCCTCCTCTCTATCCATCTCGTTTTGTCACATGTCTCCTCCCCTTCCCCTCATCGCTCTGCTCTGCCTTTGGTTCCAACAGACTGGTGCTGTAGTCTATACTGTCATGTGTATGGGCTTTGGAGCTTGACGAAAGGGGAGGACGACTGACACAAAGGGTGTGGAGAGACAGAGGGCTGTCTGGTGTATGCAGTGGAGAAGTTGATCAGTCTGGAGTTGTAGAAGTCCTTGAGCAAAGTCACATTATAGAGAAGGACAAAAGCAGCAGGCATGGCTGCAGACACCCCCGGAGGAAGCCTTGACCAAAAAGCTTCCATATACTAAGACCTTTCTTTCGTACATCAGCGGAATGAGCTTTGAATGTTAAATCTAAAACATTGGCTCGCAGTGCTACTAGTATTGATTAGCGCCCAACTAGTCATTAAAGTTGCCCTTCCAGGACAGGACAGCATAGTGATGAGCAAATTAGCAGTTGTTGTTTTTTTTTTAAATCAAAGATTTGCTCAATATATATGCAAAATTATTCATCATATTCAGCTGTGTTACTTGTAACTTGTATGGATTTGCTAAAATGTCAGGAGAAATGTATCTGCCGTGGTTATCTATGTTCTACACAACCAGCGAATACGAATACACGACTTAATAAGGTGCTTATTAATTATGTTTAGGACACAGCTACAGCTCACACGAAACAATCAAACTTTCATTTCTGGACTCAGTCTGTCAAAAGTGTCTGGTCCAAACATAGTGAGGAGTCTGTGGCTTTAGTGTGAGCCTTTGGAAAATGTCATGTTTCACAATAACTGAGGATAATGAAACAAGGAGGAAAAACAGAATTAAAGTTTCATCGTCTTGTCTCACCCTTCACACAATGCTGAGCTCTGGTGTCAGGATAATGATGGTGCTGGCAGATACAAAACACGTGTTTTGATTACACAGACATACCTTTTCTGATGAATTAGATTAATTAGGTACATGAACAGTCAGCCAAGGGATAGCATAAGAGGGTTTTTTTAATGCAAATTTTATTTGACTGGTGTTTGGTGCATATGATTAGCAGAGCCGTGCGAATGTGGGTGTGCAAAACAAAAGAAAAAAGAGGCATGTAAGGTATGTGTGTGAGTAAGGAGAGACAGTGTGAAATCCTCACTGACCTCTACTGTTGGTTAGCCTGAGGAGGAAGAGATGACACAGTGGGAATGGGTAAGCTAGTGTGGGCGGTCTTTGGTGCAAGACGGAAGACACATGGATGGAACGCTGTCAGAATTTAAATGCACCGTGCGCAGCTTTTGCCATCAAAAGATCATTACCACATAAGTTTAAAGACATAAATGTATTTATTGTGAAAGCAAGCACAGACACATGCCGGTATTTTAAGTAATTCTCTACTGTGCAGGCATGAAAAGAAAATCTGTTGTTTTATAAACAGAAAGCGATTTCTTTGCAGTACAAAAAGAAGACACGTTCACTGAGAATGAAGGTGAAGCCACAAGAGCTGCTTAAAATGGCAGATGGTGGAAATCACTGAAAAATCCCTGTCAACAAAACTTCAGTTAGAAGAGAGCAGTTAGAAAAGCCTTAAAAGTTTTAAAAGCTTAAAAGCTTTTTATTAAATTTTCTGGACTGCAACTTTAGACAGTGAAACTGCCTTTACAGCTTGTTTTGTAATGCAAAGAAATCGCTTTCTGTTTATAAACCAATAGATTTTCTTTTAATGCCTGGACAGTAGAGAAATACTTAAAATACCGGCAGGTTACTCCGTATCTGCTGAATTTCAATAATCTGTGTCTTAACTGTTCAGTTTAGTAACCGCAGACCAGTCGTGGAACGAGGGTGAACCCCAGAATGTGAATTGCAGGTGTGTTACTGTTTATATAGATCCACATGTTAAAGAAATTATTCCCTAACACACTTACTTTAGAAGTAACTTTAGGGGACTTTTAAACCAAACTGACACATGACACATCGCTCGTTGCTTCAGCTTTCTCCCAAAATTCAAAGACGTGGGGCTTTGGTTAATTAGTGATTCTAAATTGCTCATAGGTGTGAATGTGAATGAGAATGGTTGTCTGTCTCTGTGTTAGCCCTGCCCAGGGCATACCCTGCCTCTTGCCCCATGCAAGCTGGGATAGTGTGCCTTGTTGAAGAATTTCTCGCTTCTTAAAATGCACCAAGAGGAGAGCGGAGCGAGGAATGAGGAGGCTTGCTGGAGCATCTGCAGCTGAGGATGCATAGGTATATGTTTTTACCCATGATGCATGAAATAGATCCTATTTTCAGAATTGAATTCAAAGCGGTCTGAAATCTGAAAGTTTACATGAACACTGTTATGCTCATTACTAATGAATTGACAAATGAAGGCACTTTAAAGCAAGTCTTTTTTTAGCTTACATTGCTTTAAAATTACTGCTCCAAATTTTATTAAGTGAGTGTTGCCACAATTTCTCCCCCCCATGTCTCTTTCTTGTCTCTCTGATCTTGAATCAGTGGTGGGAGGGACTAAAACATGAGGACAGGATGTGAGTATAGGAATCAAGGATGTATATACTGCGATATGGGGTGGCAAAAACTGATTTTTTTATTTCATACAAGCAGTCAAAAGATTGATTGTCAGTGTAAAAATATTGATTTTTTTGCAGTTAAGGCTGCTTTCAGAAAGTTCCCACAATCGAAAGAGCGTTTACTGTCTAGCTCCTCAGGCTCCAACCCTGTGCCACTGAAATCATGTTTATGCAAGATTTTGTTTAAGCCACACACAACAGCAGGTGATTTCACTGATTAGTTCCTCCCCTCTGACTGAAGGAGTGCTAATCAGTGATATCAAATGCTCAAGTGTTTGCTGCTGTAGATGCATGGCCCTCGATGGCGCACAGCTTTTTATACTAGCAAGCAATCTTCATCTCATTTTTGATCTTCTGACTAAATTTATATCATCACTTTGCATCAGTTTATCTCTTTCTCGCAAGTTCTCAACCCCCAAGTGCTGCCATCATCACATCTCTGCCTGCTACTGTCCCTCCCTTCATCATTTTCCCTCTTTCTTCTTGCCAAGCCTCAAGCTGAGGTACATCCTTTGTCTTCCTATGTGAATAATACATGGCCTCTGAGGGTAAGGATGCTGCGAGAGAATAAAATCCCTGGTCTGGGCTGTTTTTCTGTCTGCTCACCTCCCAGGACCCTTTGGCTCACATCGTCTGGCCAGCTGCTGAGAGGAATACTGAGTGACCCACCATAGTACACACAACATTATCGGTTGGTCACCCCGTACAAACAGAAATCCACAGCAAACCTGAATATGTGGTCTCTATGTGCATGAGGATGAGCTCAGAAAGCAAATATAATGTTTGATGGCACAGTTTTATCTTTCTCTAGATAATGGGACATCAGCACTTGTAGCCTTGTCTGGGTAATTTATCGTGCAAATCCTCAAACCTCTGCAGTGGAAAACATCTGCTCACAATAAAACAACCCATAATAGGAAACAAGCTTCTGGGTCTTTAAATGAAGTGAAAATTACAAATTCACACCTAGATTCCCTTTTCCCAGAAGCCCTTTTGACAACACAGCATCATAACAGGGACAAATGCAAGCAAGCCTCCCTCTAATTGATAACCTCATTACTTATGTGCACCAAGCTATTTACAACCCCGCCTGCTCTGGCGTGTGCAGGTCACAGGGTCACCGCTGGGACTCACATATGAGACCATGCAGCATTAAATTGGTACAAACTGGCTGAGCGTACGTGTGCCTCACTAGCTGTCTGCTGTCAAATGGCTCCACCAGATGGATACACATCTCAGTGGGACACCGTCTGCCACCAGCTGCTCTTTGATGATACTAACAGAGAAAGGGACACACAGGAATGTTGGATGGAGGGATCGAGCACTGGAGGTGTCAGGTGTCTGATACTGTTATCTCCAAAGCTGACAATATCTGTGTACTTACACTTTGTGAGATGTGGATGTGCTTCAAGAGAAGTGTTTCAAGAAATACATTCAGTTAATCATACAATTCAATGTCGTGTGTCTCTAGGTAGTTAACAGTTGTCTGATATTAACGTCTGGCCTGGGATCTTTGTGTATTCAGCTTCAGCATGGTTAAAAGGTGTTTGCATAACTACTTAAAGAGCTCTGTGTAAGGCTGACAGTCAACAAATCTTAGTATCAGATTTGCTAGGCTCACAGACTTCAGGCACCAGCAGGTATACGCCATAGATTGTTTGAAGTTGGGCAACATGACAGCCACCCCTGAAGTGAAACCAAAATATTGTAAGGGAGACGTGGAATTGAGATGCCACCTCCTACTCAATTTTTAATACCAACTGAAAAGCAACTATTATATGTGGAGAAAAGAACTTAATATAGGTGCCTAAACAACCAGTACTGTTTTTGTCTTGGAAAATGACAGGTATATAGAGGCTATGTATTCTTTTACTGTCAACATGCCAGCTACTGCAGATACAAAATAGTCTATATGGCTAAATCTCACACATTTATATGACATTTGTATACATCCAGTCCATCCATTCTATCCCAGCCATCATAAGGTAAAAGGCAGTGTACACCTGGACAAGCCACCTATCTATTGGAGGGCTGACAGAGTTACAGACGACCATTCCTGCTCGCATTCACAGCTATTGCCAATTTAGAAATGCTAAATGACCTAACCCATGCATGCATTTCAAATGTGGAAGAAAGCAGGATTAGCTAAGGAAAATGCACGGAAGCGAACATGCAAACTCCGCACACAAAGGCACCAATGGGCCGGCTGACCTAGGTGCACCTCTGTGCTCATGATAAGAAATCTGCAATGGTGAAAGTGGATCTTACAAATAGTCAGTAAAAGAACAGTGATTTTTTGCTACACAGGCTCAGCATTAATGAATGCGGTATCTGGTCCTGTGTCACAGCACTGACACTGATGCAGTGTATCTCTTTTAAGAGAGCACCTAAATTACGCAAGCTACACATCCTTGTGCACGGCAATCTGACTTTATTATTCCTTTCTAGTGAAGTCACAAGTCAATTCATTGAAATTGATCTAAGCTAAAGTACAAAGTCACACCTAATGAAGCATGACTTTAATCAATAGGTCTTAGTTTTCTTTGCAGGCAGCCAGCAAGATCCTTAAAACAAGAGAAGAACATCCATCGAAACGCTTTTTTTTTTTTCAAGATTTTGTGACTGACCTGAGATCTGTAGCCAATCACATGAAGAATTTGAAAGATAGTATGGATGATCTTTTATGACATTTAGTTCTACAAATCCCACATCAAAAAAGCCATATAAACCCTAATAGCACTGAAACCAGTGAACTATTTCCCCTCCCACAATCTACCATCAATACAGCACCACATCTGTATGCAGCTCTCACTGCCACCCATTTGCTGACAGCTGTCTAGTCAGGCTTGATCATCACTTGTACTGACAGTTTATTGGTTCTCCTCAAAGACCTTAAAATACCAAAACTCACGAGGGAATTCATCAAAGTCAGAGTCGTCATTAGCAGTTGAATGTTTCTCTAGTCCGCACCAAAATTTTCACTCATTTCAGGATTTTTATGCGACTTTAACGCTTATGCTGAAAGACAGTTTGACATCACAGATTAAAGTAATCACCCTTTAAAGAAATCCAAATCCTGAAATGCTTTTGACAGAAACTGTGGATTCTTATGTATTTATTTCATTTTACAGAAATACAGAGCAGAAGCTAGAAAACTTTGGTGAACTTATTTTTTCTGAAAATATTTCACTCTCAAATAACCTATGAGCTGTGCTTATAAACGCTGCCCCCTGTGTACCTGTCCAGTACCAGGTGTATTCTAACGGGTGAATTCAATAGAGATCTGGCAGTTTAGGAAACATGCGTTTTGGTAGTGGAAACAACTTGCAAGGACTTTACATTAATCATGTGGAAAAGAACATGATTCCAAACAAAAGCTACTACACCTGTTTGGAGCAAGTGTAGCTACCAACTGGAATTATCTGGAAAATAATTTGTTCTGCTGTGATGTTCAGACCATTGAAGAAATGTGTGCTCTGATTTTTGGTGAGAAATTCAGTTTGTCTGTTATTTGCAGCGTTAGCTGATAGTTTACCACTCACTCTTGGCTAAACAGTGGGTGAATGGGTGACATCGCAATGATACATAACATATAAACAGGCAATGCTGGTATACAGTACAGTTTAAAGTTTTCCATTCATACAAATACTTTAGTGCACATGGTGACAGTGGGGACGGGGGAAGAACTTTCTAAAAGAGCTAATCTTGATCTTCTCCTGGACATGCAGTCAGACTTGAGAGTGAAAGGTGATGGTGGATATACAAATAAGCTGATCAACAGGATGCTTTGCGAGTGTTTCCTGATGGACGGCCACAGGAAGGTGGACTTGAGTGGCAGCTTGGCAGCCAGTGGTGGAGAGATCCATCATGTCATGACAGGAAGGAGAGGGCTCTGACGTCTTGGCCTGCCCTGACAGGCCAGCGCCTGTCAGCTTAATGAGGCTCCCAGTGACAGGTGATGCGGTTGTTAGAACGTGTGTGTCAACGTACGTGTGTGGGTGTGGATTTTCACAGAGTTTGAACAAGTGCCTCGTTAGCATGACTCCCACAGCTGAAATGTCTGTTATGTTTCTTTTTTTTTTTTTTTTTTTTTCGGCAA
>VUQG01034791.1:84512-104176 GCA_015106755.1 Etia nguti
TGTTGTTTTTGTTTTTTTTTTTTTTTTTTTTTTTTTTTTCGGAAAAAACCCAGATGCTGTTGTCTCCATTTATAACTCTTAGACTTGGGAGAGGTTTTGTTTTCTGCTGCAGTTCAGAACAGTTCACGAGTGATATTTGCACAGCCACTGTCCCACTTGCATCTAAATCTAGAAAACTTCCCCAAAGCTGTAAGTCGCTCGTACCTGTGTGAGTGCACAAAAAAACTTTGTGTATAAACAATTCTGTGACCTCTCCATCTCAAATGTCCTTTTCCCCTCCAGTATGTTTCCCTGTTTCTCAAACTCTTTCACCTCTTCCCCTCAAACCACCCACTCATCTTCCTTTCCCAATGTGAGGGTATTAGGTTCACACAGTAGAATATAGATGAATCCAGCATGGACACCTCTATTGATTTCTCCCACACCGCAGACACAGGAGATAATGAAAGGGTTTTCCTTGTTTCCTCCCAAGTAGCCTCGCGTCATATTTCTTCAGGAGGTCTTCAAGTGAAAGACAAATTGAAAGAACTGGACTCTATCTCACGGATGCTGGAGACTGTACTGGTCTGATATGTTCATCGTAATCAGTGAGGTGTTTGACTTGTACTATAAACATCACTGATAGAAAAGATTAATTAAGTTCATGCCAGAGATCAGAGGAGAAAGCCCAGACTTCATCAAACAGATAGAAAAAAATGTTACAACAAATGTATGCAGGAGAGCATCTTCAAGTCTCAAACAGGAATGGCCAGTTAAGAACAGAAAACCGAAACTGTAGTTGGACAAGAAAATAGAATAGAAGACCGGAAAACGTCGTCTGGTCTGATGAGTCTTGATTTCTTCTGTGACACGCAGACGGCAGGATCAGATTTGGTGTAAAGAACATGTAGGCATTGATCCGTCCTGCCTTATTCTCATTCCAATAGTGCACCTTTGGGGTGATTAGCATCATGTATGTGCAGCCGACAAATCTGCAAGACTGTGTGATGCTGTTATGTGAAAATGAACCAAAATCTCTAAGGAATGTTTCCAGCACTTTGCTGAATCAATGCTACAAAGGGGCATTACCTATTCGAGCAAAAGTCATTAGCTGTATCTGAGAGATGTACTGTACATTCTCACTGTAATGTCTACAAGGATAGGAGCTGATATCGGCTGGCACTGAGGTGATGTGCTGGGTCTGTGGCTCAGCTTGACTTTGTGGCCTGCCTAAATTATGCTTGTTTTTCTACTGAGGGTAGAAAGCTTATTAGCCAGCTTGAAATAGAGGAGAAAAACACAATTATATCTATTTCCAGCCACTACACCTTTGTATTTTGGTTTGGAAAATGATTTTGAAAAGACCACAGAAGCTAAACGTGGAATATCGCTTTCATTAGAGCACTGTTTGTTTTTTGAATTTTCTGTGATGATGTTTCTCATGGGTATTAGAGGTAACATTATCTGAACTTGCAGCATCTGTTCCTCTGCTAGATGTTGCCAAGAAAGTGATGGTGCCTAAAAGAAAGTTATTGTTGTCTTGCTTTTACAAGCCATTTATCATCCCACAAAATATACCCAAAAGACCAGTACACATTTGTCCTGAAAAGCTTTGAGACAATATTTTGGGGGATCAGCTTGGTGTAAATACAGTTATATGACTGCTGTTAAGCAGCCAGCTGGGAACTTTATGTCACTTTAATACCGACGGAGCGTGATTCAAGTCGTACATTGTAGACTGATGGACTGCCCGAAGTGATGGCGGCCATTTGGGAGCAGCAAGGGGCTGATTTCTCTTCTTTTAATCTGGTCACACTGGGTTGGGTGTGTCCTCATTTGGTTTCTCAGAGTCTAATGGCTGCAGCACTCTGGAGGACTTAATTACTACCCAAGCAGCACTCAGAGATATGCTCAGAATTTGTTAAAGCCACTTTTCTTTTAATTGTTGCCATTTCCCCTCTAAGAAAAGAAGCGTCTCTTTAAACGACTTTGGAAAAGAGAGCACAAAAAAAAATCAGCTAAGTGAAAGATAAAAAAAATAAACAATCTCACAATGAAGCAAAGATCCACAGGCACATTTTAATTTAGATTATGTCCTAGATTTTGTGTAACACTCTATTAGAGTGTGCTATTGAATGGGAGCCATCGCCATCACTTGGAATTTTTCTTGTACTGTGTTGAACAGCGTTTGTGCTCCAATATGTTCTGACTTTATTGATTTCTTTATGAGACTAGGTTCAGATAGAATATTGAGCTATTCAGCTTGAGTCTGTGCTCCCTCTGACTTTCTCTTTCTCTGCACACAGAGGGACGCCTGGTTTCCACAGCACAGAGGGAAAAGACACTTGTCATGGGAACATGACTAGCAGGGGCCTTGTCCTCATGAGTGATTGGTGTCAGTGCCTGCGGGGCTTAAACTCCTGGCCTTTCCTGCCACGTCTCTGGATGAATATTCAGAAACGAGCTGATCAAACGTGACAAGCAAACTCAGGTTCACACTAATGAGCTCAGATTAAATGGCAAAATGCGTGTTAAATCACTTAATCGTGTGGTTAAAAGGCATGGGTTTTGAAGTCCCCAAGGTCAAGATCATAAACATCATGTGTCACAGGTCAGACATGGGGAAAACTGTCGCTCCCACGTCCTACTGCTTCCCACCTACACTACACTGCATTTCGAGGATACATGAAACTCATCCTCCACATTTAAAAATAGCATAAACTGTTCGTGTAATTTAATTTAAGCTCTCCTCTTGGCATTCTATCAAATGATTTATCAGAGTTGACACATCAGTTTCTCTCAGCTCAGATTTTGCTGTATGTGCTTTTGATCGTTACATTATCCTCCTATGAACGCTGTCACGGATGTAACATTTGACAACTTAACTACAGTTATGGTGTCACTTTTAATCAAACTAGCACATTTATCAGTTTAGAGCTTAGAATACAAAAATCCATCATTATCTATTATTGGATACTCTAAATAATTTTCTTATGTAAATGAATACTTAGTGGAGCACAATGAATCTGTCATTGAGACAAACCTTCATTTTAAGTATATTAATATTCAGACTGTGGCTAATGCAAAACTAATTTTCTCTCATCCGCACCAACTGTGACATATATGTAACTTAACATGGACATTTTTTTACCCACTACTTTCACAATCACTGTGTTATGTTAGAAAACAGTGGATCATAGCTTCCTATAAACTTTTGTAGCCCTTCTCAGTTCCATATAAACGAGGTTTGGAGTGTGAGGATGTTTGTAATGGGTTAATTACTCCATGGCCTTTGGTCAGCTAGTTTCCTGCACTGGAAGCCAGACTTCACTGCCACATATTTTACAAATCCCCATCCATAATGTCAGGACTGCTGTTCCAGGAATGTGGGATTTTGCTTGAAGGTTTTCTTGGCATTTTCTCAAAAGGTCAGCTTAGCTGTTCACTGTTCAGTTATACTGTACAACTTTTAGAGCATGCTTTTTCACAGATATGTTTGGTGATACTGGCACCCTATCAGTGGCCAAGCCCATAACTGTTATAGTTATTGACTGCAGAATATATGCGGGCCGGGGGGAGGGGGGGGTGGGGGTGTCTGGTTTTGTGCTGAGCCAAAATTCCAAAGCCAAAGAAATAGAAGTGGAATGTTTTAAGAATAGAAGAAAACCTAGTCTCACAGTAATATGCAGTATTGTTATATGCATCTTTCTTCCACACATGTCAAACATGGTTTTGGAAGATATTCAACACCATGCAAACAATTACAGGTCAGCCTCTCACCCTGTGGCAGCTCAGATAGTCTCCAGCTGACCCCACAGACCCCTCCTACCTCACCCCCTCAACCCTTAATTGAATAAGCAGAAGAGGACTGGACGTTTAGTCGAGACGTTGATCGGTCGGTTGGCAGGTCGGCATGAAGTTCCCATCATCACACTCAGAGACAAGCAATTGAATGTTTCAATGCTTGAATACAAAAGGTTGTAAGAAAAATTAATTATACATTAAGAGAGGAGACAGACGCGCAGTTCCTATTTCGAACTTACAGTCAATGTTGTTTTATGCATGACCATAAATACATTGCATCCACAACCCAAACCACAATGTTTTTTTCCACCTCAGCTAAGTGCTTATTGGAATCCAAGCCATGATTCTTCCCTAAACCCAGCCAGGCAGTTTTTGTGCCTAATTCTAACCTTTGCTGGTACACCATAAAACTGATTCTCGAACAGTAGTTTATGATGGTTTTGGAAGGTATAGATAGATGAGAGAATACACACTGTGCCTTGGAACATAAAGGTGTGGAGACAGATGTTTTTTTGACTGTTTCTCTAGTCAGTTTGAGAAGTTGAGAAGAGGGATAGAGCTAGTAAGATTTTCCTATTCATGAGACGTTACTGAAACAAAAGTATAGTAAGAAAAGGTTTTCAAAATCATTATTTTGCCACATGAGCATAAAAATCGAAAAGGCACATTAGGTTTTGTTTTCCACAATAGCTCAGTCATGGAGCTGTCTGAATTGCATCCTGGGCCTTAACAGAAAGTCAGCAAGGTGTTATTTCAATTAGGCTCCTATAGATATTATGTCTAGTAAGATCTTTAGAGAGAGGCACCATCTGAATTTCACAGCTTTTTAAAATAATAGGAACTTTACCCTTGCTAAGACTTTTTGTAATTGGCATTCAAAGAGCTCAAGGATCTACAAAATGACTGCCGATATACCAGTGTGCTTTATTTTTCTCTTTTCAAACTGCATTGTGAACATGTATGACTCGTCCCACAAATGTGAACGTGTGTGCGAATGAATAGATCCTCTCAGGAGTAATTGGTTTGGTCTGCAGAATTACCAGTGGAACAGCAGAGGACAGGAGGAAAGGAGAGAGAAGGAAAAGAGAGGATGCTTTGCTTCAGCTCATTAACCAACGCCTGTTAGCTTGGAAATAAATTGGGTGAGATTCCACCACTGGAGAGGCTGATTAGTTCATTTTTCTCCTCCTCCCGACTGATCCGTCGGAGGTGTAGTGAGGCACGGCCACTTCTCTCACTCTTTCTCTCTCACTCTGTCTCACTTACATGAGTCCGAGCACACACATACTAAAAATCAGCGGCCCATGGGTCCTGAAGCAAATGTGAATGAGACAGGTGTCAGATGACTTGGTGCCTGCCACAGCTCAAAGGTCACCTAGACTTACAGTATCATTGTCTGACTGGGCTCACAGCTGATGGACAAGGCTCCATCCAGGGGGACTGATGGCTGACAGAGTACTTCAAGAAACGGGCAGAGTGATGGGAATTGCCTTCAACCTCAGATGGAAATAAATAAAATAAAAACTTTCCTAAAATAAAAACACAAGGTGCGGTAGTGATGATTTTGGACTACTAATCACTCCTAACATATGATTCTGAGAAATCATCTCATCTCCCTTGTCATTACATAAGTGGAGGAAAATACCTCTTCTGCAATGTCATAAACTCATAGATTGTAGAACAGAGCATAAAAGCTGAAATTTGGAATATAGCTTGTCATTTGCAAAAACCTTGGCATTTGGTTGCTATTATTAGCATGCCTTTCAAAATGTAGACTGAACACTTAACCAGCCTGAAAGGGCCATTGTCATTCTTAATGAAAGCACTTCCATTTGGCAAAAAGTGCAATCCAGAGTGGAGACGATATTCACAAATAAGTATTTGATGCAATAATCTGCTAGAATGTGCGTTTTTATCTGAGAAATTACTCCACACTCGTAGAACAACACGAAAACACTTCACTGCCAGACTACATTTTTTTGATGAGTTTGTCAATACATACCGTACATCCATGCATGTTTACTTTAATATCCACAAAGCTCATTAAAGTCCGTGATGGAGATCTACAAACAGCATGAATGAACACAAAAGAATGATGAGGGCCACATTAAAATGTAAATTTTTATACTGGCACACATGGCAGAATGGGCATGTTTTAAACTTAATGCACAAATGCACAAGCACACGCTTTAACGCTCAGTGTTTTTGAGCAGTCTCAAAATGGCTTGTCATGTCCTAACCCCCATTGCTCCTCCCTCCTTAATAACATCATTAATCAGAGAGTGTCAGTGCTGAGATATGGGTCGATAAACAATTTGGTGCAACATGCCTAATGGAAACCGGAGTCATTTTATATATTCACCTGCTTATAAATCCTACAGATTAAACCATGTTTTCTGGACACTCCCACTAAAGGTATTATGTAATTCCCCTATACAAAAATAGAGGTGTTAAAGACCAGTCATGCATTAGGTAGTCTATACAACTTTGTATATTTAACCTAAACCTCATTACAGAGCTGAAAATGGTAAAAGAACGATGTTCGTCTGTGGCAACAACTGATTAATGTGTTTGATTCAAGTATGAGTTTAATGGATAGATTAAGATTACAATCCACTCTTTGCATTTGGAAGTGTGTGTGTTTGCGCATATACTTGGCCAATAAACGCGATTCTGATTCTGATTCTGATGAGCTCCTCGAGTAAAATCCAAAAATAGTAGATTTAAAAATGACTTCAGGTTTGCTCAAACACCCACAGGTACCATAAGATCCCACCAGTTCATAAGATTAGACAGCCATTCAGTGTAAATGATTTAAATTGGCAAGTAGAAGTCAAAAAAGAAGTTTGGTATATTTCTAGAACACGATTCAGTTTCAATATTTTAAGAATTAAATCAATTCAAAATCCAGTAAACCTGGTACCTAAATACCTGAGTAGCTTTCCAAAACTTTGCAAAGACCTGAATTTTATGCACTGTTCTTAGGAATCAATACTTTTGGCTGCCACACACAAATCTATAAAACTAAGTCAGCTTTTTATCCTTGAATAATAGATGTACTGATGAAGTATTGCTGAGTTGTAATTGCATGTGCATGGTCTGTCAAAGTATTTAATCAGGAACTATTGCTGCCTGCTTTTAGCAGGACTAGTCAACTCAATCTGTCCACTGATCAAGTTTGTTAGCATCGGAAATAAAATGTGTTGGTATGCCACACTGCAGCAGTAATCAAAACAGTATCATGCAGGAAGTGTCATCCATGGAAGAGGGGAAGCCAACATTCAGTTTAACTCAGTTTTATTTATATAGTGTCAAATCACAAAAGCACTCATGTTAGGGTGCTTGATCACGATCAAGAAACTGTGTATGTTAGTTGGCTAAAACAGGTGCACAAGGGAGTCCCGCTAGCTTGGTAGCATCTAGAACCTGCCAAACAAAGACTCACAATTATGGCTACTAATGTGAGGAGAAACACCAGAAACCAAGAAGATAAAGACCTGTTCTCCCATTGAAGACATTCCCCCCTTACCCCACTCTAACCATTGTTGGTACACCATAAAATTCAAGACCCCATCCAGGGAGTATTCTGAGTTCTAACAAGCAACCATATCGGGATGTAAGAGCAGATCACAGCAAACAAGAAACAGTCACATAAGTTTAAAATGAGAAAGATGCATTTTAAATGGACACCAAAACCAGGCATAATTCACTCTTACTGTCTGAAGCAGCTAACAACACTCCATAATAACCTGGTAGCATAATTACGGACCTGCTAACAGCAGCCACTCACACAGACATGTGATCCCCACAAGAGTACACCACCTTTGACATACAAGCCCATAAACTGCCTCTTTACATCAATGAAGCACCCATCAAGCATCATAACTGCTAAGCCGAGTAAGCACAATCAGCATAATCAACCAAGACTCTACGACTAAGCAACTAGTACTACAGGATAAATGGTCACTGATAACTTCCATCAATAATTTAATGTGGCTGGCTCCCAGGCCATTGCATATGCACAGAGAATAGATATGGGCTCAGATTTAGCAATGAAATGACCATCAGCCACCTCCTGTGTGTGGATAACATTTAGCTTTGCATGAGGTGTAAACAACATTGACTAACTTATCTACCTTACCGGGATTGAGGGAGAGGACACAGGAATATAATTTGCCATATAGTGACCACATAATGGAAGCTGACTGGGACTGAAAAGGCAAGATTGGACATAAAAATATACAACCTGTCTATCCTATAGTCCCGAAAGAACTAGGGGGATGCAAGAAAGTCAGCAGGAGCAAAATATCTTAATGGGGACGGGTGCAGAGAAGTCAGCTCAGTGGTAGGATGATTATCCAAGCGATCACAGGGAGGAGATGGCTACTACCAAACACTCCTCAAATTGCATGGAGGGTCCCAACCAAAACCCAGTGTCCAGAGACTCATAAAGCCATACAATGATGGGTTAAAGGAGTGGGCAGGATTAGTAGGTGTCAGAGCTGCTATTCAGGATGGAGCAGGGACCCTTCATACGTACATCAAAAACTTGCCAAAAGTGGTTAAGCAAAGCTGTACTTGTTATACATTGATAAATGTGACAAAACTGTGGCAATGATATGAGAAGATCTAGAGATATGTAGAGGTATAGCTTTAAAAAGTAAACTCCAAAGTCAAGCCAGTCAGAAAAGGGTCATCAAGGGGCTGTCGTCACCCCCTAGTCCACAGCTACCCCCCTTTAGTGAAGAATAACACTCTTATTGGCTATAAAGACAAGAAACAGATTTTAGAAGTAATCAGCTATTTCAGCAGCATATGTGGTTGATGATTAATGATTAATTTGATGCACAGGCAGAATCCCATATGGGAGTACCACACATATCATACATATGAGCCCACGCCACAACACTGATAAATCAAAAATGATAAATGCTGTCTCCTTTGTAGATAGCTAGGATCCCACGTGCAAAAACACAACAGCCAACTTTACTGATTACAAAATTACACACCGATGTCATAATACTGTGGGAGAGGAGAATTCTGGATTCATTAATGCGTTAGTTTACTCACACATACATTATAAGATAAAAGCTGTAAAATATTTACCTCACCAAATGCTCCCCATTTCTCTATTTCTTTTCACTTTTTACAGTATTTGTGTATTTTTCAGAATCTGCTAAAAAGAGGATGAATACAGTCACGAGCATATAACACACCTTACACCAGAAAGCAGGGCTGTATTCCTGACTGAGCAGATCTTGAACTGGCTGCCTGTTTGGTCTTTCTGTGTCAGCTCCCCTGAGTGACATGCAGCCTGAGTAGACATGGCACCGTCATCTGACTGTGACCAAATGAGCCATGAGTAACAACAGAGGACACCCAGCCCATTGGCTAATTGTCCTGAATAATGAACCTCATTCTCCTTTCTGATTGGTCCGGGAGGTGAGAGGTTGGCAGTTGGCAGATCCATCCATAGTGTACAGCACAGTGTCACTAGAATGAATTTGTCAGATGACTGCTGGAGTCAACGTTGTATTTTCTTCCACCTGGGTACTGGGTAATTTGCATTGCCTACATAAGGAATTCCATGCACACGTACCTGAAGAACCTGTTCATTTCTAATTTCTATAAGGTCAGCAGCCATTTGTACAACATTTGTAGCTAAACCAGTTTTAGTTTTAATATATCCAACCTAATACTATACTAGAGCCCAAAAACACGTGAGTGATTTTACTAGTACAGAAATAGTGGTATTTGTTCTGTGTTACTCTGACCATGATTGCAGGTGTATTGCTAACTGGACTGTAATCTCATTTTGAGTGTGGCTATGTCCTACTGGTTTCCCGCTGGTGCTCTTGATTGGGTTGTCAGAATGCAGCCAGCTGCTAGGTGACATGCAGAACACAAACCTGATTGCACTGGAAACCAGCTCTGACAAAAGCTGATGGAATGGGTTGGGTGTTAGAGAGACGTGACAAATGTTAAAGCTTCATGACGTCAGAGATCTGACCCTGGTTTGATTTGGGTTTCACGTGTGTTTATGAAATAAAAATCTGAGACTTCTGAGAAGGATTATATTTAGAAACAATGTAACAAATAGACCAGTGCTTAAACAGAATGTTGAAGGCATAAAAACAAAGAACAGTTTCTTTCCTCAGAAACTTGTCAGACAGAGGAATGGAGACTTCCACAACAGTGTGTTGTTTTAAAGTGCTCAACTTTGCAAGTCCTCCACGGTACTACGTTCATAACCATACATGATGATAGGCAGACCACAAAATAAAAAATCTAAATTCCATAAAGGACTGCAGATATATTCATCCAGTTGCATACTCACTCACTACTACTCACCCAGGATCAATAACCCTGTGAGCCATCAGTGCAGCCAAATTATCAGCCAAGATAGCAAGAATATTACACTTTAAAAAATACCACTCTAGCATTGTTTACTTGATTTGTAAATACAGAAGTGTTTGCTGAAACACTGACCCCAACTTTGTTGTGATAACACGTCAATGTTTTGTTAATCGTTTTTTTGTATTGTCCCAGGTGGTCAAAAACAAACAAACAAACAAACAAACAAAAACAAACAAAAGAATAACCTTTGCACATGACTGCACACAATAGTAAACTTTAGGCCAATAGAATTTTATTTGTAAAAACAAGCAGCATTTGCTTATCATTGAACCTGCCATCCAAATGACTTTGAACATGCATAGCTCTGTAAAACATATAGCTGTGTTTAATTACTATGTCATTTTGACATTCAGTTCCAATATGTACTGACTCATATTTATCAACTGTTATGGTCCCGTGACATTGGTTTGGCACTTAAACCAGGATCAGGAAAAATAGCTAAAACGAGAGCAAATGTTTATTGACGATCTTTGGCACAAACCCTGCATCCAAGTCATGTTGCAACCCCATCTACCACCCTGAACTTCACTCCCTTGGATATTTCACAATCATAAATAAAGGGAACACAACTTCACTTGCAAAAAATAAAAACATTGCTCAGGACTATAAACTAACAGTCCAAGAAGAAATTATAATTTTCAATAGATCTCTGATGTTACACCTAATTAAACTGACTGGTGTCAAGCTCAAGCTAAGTTCCCAACAGCAGACTTTTGACTGATTTTTGTAAATAGAGTCAGAAATAGAAACAACTATCTCTCTTATGCATTCCTCTCCATTAAGAAATTATCAAGTCATTTCATATGACAAATATTTTAGTGCGACACTCTGATACTAAAGCACCCCGACCTTTACTGGCACTTCACACAGCCCACTCACAGTCTGCTCATCAAGTACACTGCATACAGATATAAACAGTCACACACATACTGTATCTATGCACCTTGACTTTCTGGCACCTTGCAGCACAGCAGGCCGCCATCGCCTGTCTGTCAGTGCCTCCCCCATAAACATACCCAGTGCAGCAGTAGTATGACTCTATCAGCAGCTGGGCTGAGTCTGGCGAGCTTTGATCTCCCCCCCACTGAGTCGATCCACTGGAGCGTGACTACACCAGGTGGGAGACAGCCACGAAGTGCCAACTCTGAATGGAAGTGGTCTGACTCATTTGTAAGTCTACATTTATGGATTATTGTCCTAAAATATTCAAAGACTGTTACAAGTTGAACTGATTTTCATTTTGTCTTTCACTTGACAAGATATTTTCTTCCTTTCCCTTAAGTGCGAGTCGGGTCTATTAAATATGAGTGGTTACTGTTAATTGTACTGTACTGTAGCCTTGTGATTATCCAGAGTTCCCTCTTATCTTGCATTTTGACAGGTGTAAATATTATTCTAGGTGTTTCTCCCAGAAATACCAACCACAGATCAATCAGTCGTCATCACTGGGTGTTTAACCTTTTTGTAGGAGTCATGTATATGTTACATCTTTCCACCAGTATATTACAATGTGTATAACACCCCACCTTTCCAGCCTCATTCATTGCACCTCTCATAGCTAACCATTTTTCAATTTGTGCTCTTTGGCTTTGAAAGTATTTTCACAGGTCATGGTAATCTTAAGAGCTTTTAAGAGCTCTTAAGGCAACAGACTTCTTTAGGTTTGTGAAGACATTTCACCTCTGATCCAAGAGGCTTCCTCAATTCTAAAAACAAATGGCGGAGAGTCCCAGGTGTCGAACCCCTAGTGGAGGTCGTTCTGAGGGTCACTGACCCACTACTGATCACGTGAGCCCCTTGGATGAGAGGTAAAATGTCTTCACAAACCAAAAGAAGTTCATTTGCTTTTTTTTCAAGCTGTTTCAGCTCTTTATTATAATTATTATTATTATTATCATTAAATGAGTAAATGTTGTACAGATTTTGGCTGTGGCATACAGAGTTTAGAAACTAAAAAATGCAGTGGTTGTATAGCATTTCATATTTAAAATAAATCTCACATATCACAGTGGCCTTTTGGCAGTGAGATCCTGCAATGAGGAGAAACCTGTCCAGGCTCTTTTCCATCCAGTGTAAGCCAAATGCCTACCCTAAGTGACCCTAATTAGCAACAAGTGGGTAAAGCCAATTGATTACTTAATTCTCGGCCATGAAGTAAGATTAGGGTGTCCACCTCTCATGCGGAGGACCCACGACATTTTGCCACCAGCTTGCATATGCATATCTGGGTTTCCCCATCTGTCCGTCTGGGTCACCTCCATGCCCAGCTCGTGTCTGGATAATTAGCTGCCCAGCCCTCGCTGCCAGACTGTGCGTCCCGTGGATTTATGATGGTGATGGCTGGCCAGGTCTCAGAGGGATTGTGTGTGTTTGTGTGTGGGTATGTGCCAACGAGGCCAAAGGGAGACATGGCTGTCCTACTAATGAGAGGACACAAGGTTATTTACGGCAGGCTGGACCGGTGTCATGGATATGGAGATAAGGCAACACCTGGGTAATAAATCATTAAGAATACATGTGAGTTTGGAGGTTGTTTAGTGTTTAGTCCAAAAGCTGAAGTCATCACAGATGAGTGTGCTTTTCAGTATCACCCTCCTTCCTATACTTCAGTTACAAGGACGAGAGAGGCTTCATCTTTATGATTCACTCATGCCTCTCTGGTTATTAAACAGAAAACATCATCTGTCATAAACAAACATCACAGCCATTTCTCCACATTATGTTCTACACTTTGTGCTTGCTTTTCTTTGAACAACACTAAAACGCTGCCTCCACTCCTTCACCGAAGTGACTCATCTTTTCTCTATTTTAAGTGCAGTATAGTGCAATTCGGAGATGAAAAAAAACCTGTCCATTGGCTGCAGATGGGCGTGGTAATAAATACATCTTGCTTTTTCAAATAGTTGTTTAAGTAACATTTATGTAAACACTTTTACTGCTTACATCAGAGGATCTACCGGTATCCTTCTTGTTTTTTTGTCACTTTTTTGCTACAAATGGGAAATGGATGGATTCCAAGGACATTAGTGCTGTCTGCATGCAAGGGAAGTGAGAATGGTTAAAAGTGTAAACCAGTAGAAAAGACCACTTTACTCTAATCTGTAGGTTATGAAATGTACTCTGAAGGTTTTAAACCATGCCCCCATAGACAACAATTTAATCGACCATCTACAAAAAGCCTGCTGTCTTCCAAAGAGCACTTAAACTGTAGAAATGAAAAGTTCTCTGTTAGAGAACTCCTCGAGTGTCTCTGTCCAGACAAGTCTGACCTGTCTGACCCTTTCAAGACTTGTTAAAAAATTTCCATCTTATGTGACATTGGAAAATGTCTGCATCTTGTGCTGTTGTGTGTGTGTGGGGGGGTTTTCTTTTTCATAATATAAAAAAAAAATTCATTTTAAATCAAGCTCTGACAAATTTTGTTGCCAGTGATTTGACCTTTGGATGGGCGCCTTCTATTAAAGTGGAGCACATGTCTGGCTGTGGATTGGCTGCACTTTTGACTCTGCCTTCTGATGACCTTAGTAACCGAAGCGCAGACCTTCATCTCAACTTCAGCTGTTTTCCTGCTAAGCCAAAATTGTCCTCCAGTTGAAAAGCAGACCTTTGACTCTTTGTGCTCTAGTCTTTTTTTTTCTCCAGATGTTATGCAGTGGGTTTTTGTTTCATCGTTTGTTCTCAAGTATATGAGTCTTGTACCAGCAATAGAAATCACCTTGTCAGAGCTAAATACAAAACCAATTTACCTTATTGGCCCTCTCTTTTTTCCCCTTAATAGTCCATACTGTCAGACTGTCATTAAATCTAGCTGACAGCATTCTTTGAACTATATCACCCTAATGCTTATCACATCCTAATTCTCCACATCCATATTTTTAAACTTTCATATTAATCCCTTTTGCAAGCTTTTATTTCTCTATTTTTTGTTTATTTCTTTGTTTTTATTTGTTTAGTTGCAGAAAAGTGCTGCATGTGTTCACATTAACAAGCAACAATGATTTTGAGCCCCGTTGTACCAATCCTGAAGGTTATCCAGACTCCTTCAATGCATTCTAGCTATCCTTATGAATTCAAACGAATATATTAGATAGATTTAAATTAGCTGCTATATCAGCCTTGGAAAGCATTGTGGGCAATTAAAAAAAGGGGGGGAATACTTTTTTCACTTCAGTAGCATCTGTTTCACCTCTGCAAGTCAAGCCCTGCTTGTAATTGACTTGTTGATCAGATGTTTTAACACATTTTCAGAAAAGCACAATGCCGACTTGCTTTATGCTTTTGATTTGCCTGTGGGCATGGACGTATAGGGTTTTCTGTGAAGAAATGGCCTTGACCATGATGACATTCAGCTTATTTAGAAAGTAGGATCCAGTGGTTTTGCTCTTGGCCTGTATTAGGAATCAAAACTCCAACTATCTGAGATTCTGCTGTTTTTAAAAATATCCATCTTTGTACACATACAGTGCTAAACTGGCAAAATGCTTTTTTAAATGAAATGCTGTGTGTGGAAACACAAGATCTTGCAGAACTTTGTTCAAGCATCAATCATTTTGTTATTTTGCATGGAGACATAAGCTAGGCATATCATTCCAATTTATAACTATCTGGCCTTTCAATTCACCCTTGTGATTCACCTCATGCGGATATAAAAACTCTATCTGAATGCTGATTACTGTCCTAAGAGTAAACAACTAGGTAACTGTGCAAGGTTGACAGTAAAATACATTTTGAATGAAATGAATGAACAATAAACCAGGCTGTTTTAATTCTGAATAATTATGACCCCCTCAGTGCTGTATGTCAGCCCAGCCACAGTGCGGCCACAAGACAAGAACTAAACAGGTTTCCCTGTTTAGATCTTGTCTATTACATTCCCCTATGTGTCCTTGTCCTCTGTCCCTCTCGGTGTTTATGTGTGTGTCCCTGTGTCTTGTTTCCCTTCTCTGTTCCCATGTTCCTCTCCTTGTGTTTCTTTCCATGTTCACCCCTTCTATCATGTATATCCATGTTCCCCAACCAGTCATGTGTCTCTTGTCCCCTCTCTCGTCTGCCTTTCGCCTGTCCGTCTTGCGTTCCATCGATTCCTGTTTTATTGTGACAGTCTCGCGTTCAATGTTCAGTGTGTTTAGTTTTGCTTCTTCTGTCTCGTTGTGTCTAATTTGTCTCAGCTGTGTTCCCCGTGTGTTTCCTGTTCCCTCGTCATTCCTGGTGTTTCCCTCTGTCCAGTGTTGCAAACTCCCTCATGGCTGTGCATTTCTCGGAGTGCCTCTCTGTGTGTTTAGTTTCCTGTAATTCCCCAGTTTGGTTTTGTAGTATTTTCCGTTCATCAATAAAAGTCCTGCCTATGAGTCTGCAGTGGGGCTTCTATCCTGCTTGCTTTACACAGCTGTTTCATGACAGAGGGTGGATTACACCAGGGATCAACTCGAAGCACCTTCTTACTTGAAATAGTGATGAACAGGTTAATAGATGATGCAGATGTTAGTATGAATATGATGTGAATATAATGAATATGATGTTCACAGATGAGTTTATGATCTGTAGTGGGAGTAGGGAGCAGGTGAAGGTATGTTCTGGAGAGAAGAGGAATGATATTAAGTAGATGCAAGACAGAACACGTGTGTGAATTAGAGAAGCTGAGGCTATGAAAGATGAAGAGTTTAAATATCTGGGGTCAACCATCCAAAGCACAGGACAGGTAACGCACAAGAGTGGCACGAGGTGGCAGTAAAAAAAAAAAGGACAGGAGGAGTTGAAGATACTAAGGTTTCTGTTGTGAGAGACCAGAATGGACAAGATTAGAAATGTGTATATCTGAGGGACCACAGGTTAAGTGATTTGGAGAGAAGTTAGAGAAACAAGGCTGAGATGGTTTGGAAATGTAAAGCGAAGGAATAGTGAATATATTGGATGGAGCTGCCAGAGAAGAGGAAAAGAAGACTACAAAGAAGATCCATGGATATAGTGAAGGAGGACATGCAGAAGGTTGGTGGGGCAGAATAGGACATCCATTGAAGTGGCCTATGATGACATATGGGCACTTTTAAAAGTCCTATTGATGTTACAATTAAAAGCACTCAGTGAGCATCAATGTCAGCATGATCAGTTAAAACTGTGACTTACCTCACTGCACTCCACTCTCCTCTAACTTGGGTTTTGTAGTTCTTTAGAAGGTAACTGTTATTTCTCGGTGTCCATTAGTACTACAGTGTGCCAGGGAACCAACGCCACAGCATGTTTTGCATATTTCGCTGTTCTGACAGAACAAAAGTTTTTTTGCTCTGGGATAAAAATAGCAGTTCATGACATTAATCAAATCAAATAGTTTCATACAAAGAAAAACATCAAAAGCTTCTAATCAAAGCCACAAGTATTTGTGCTGTAGTATCATGCCTTTCAAAAGTGCCCTTTCAAGCACAAAATCATGTCAAATACTACACGAAGAAAAAGCTGCATACCGTCACTGAAATACCATAAGAGTCTAACATGTAACCCCTTTAGGCTGCATGAGGTTATTCCCTCAACATGCTCTGTCACATTTTTTTCAAAGCTCTTCAAGTCAAAGTAGGTGAGAGCAAAAAATGGATGTGATGTAGTGTTGGCAGGAATCAAGACACACTGCTTGAGGTTTCAGTTGAAACAGGCATAGCCCTGTTTTCTATTCTCTTTGATACAATGGAGACCTGTGTTTAAAGAGAAAAGGGGAGAAAAAGTTAAGCTGGAACTGATACAAACATAAGTATGAATATGACAAAGAGCTTCATTTCTGTAGTGCTTAATAGTCCTGTCTGCCATTTGTTAGCTCAGTTTTATGTAGATAGCTTTGGAATGGCTCAGTAGGAAAATGCACTGTCAATGAATTACATCACATTATCTTAGCCACCTAGCTTTGTCATTCAGTTGATGGGGCTGTCGCCTGTGTTTGCCTGGGTAGCCCTGGCTGGTTGCCAGGATGTCTTGTTGATGTGGCCAACTTTATCCCTTTTGCCAGTGAGCTGTGACTAATATGAAAACACATCTGACATCTGGCTTACTCAATCTGCTGGTTTTAAATAGATGCTGGCGTCAGTAAAGGATTCATTCGCTCTTTTCTTTCAGTGTGACGACATCTTCTCTGATCGGTGTCTGGGGGATGTAGAGTGAACACTTTGCAGAGGGTGAGATACCTACTTAAAGTAAACACATATGATGCTGTTCTGAGTGTTACTATGCCAATAACATGAACAGATATCATTTTTGTGATGTTTTCATATTGCTTTTAAGCCCAGAGGTTTTCCAGTTGTAGCATATAAAAGCACAGACAAATTAATATTGTCATCGAAGAGCTATTTAAACATTTACACTGTGGTGAGAATTTTTATTCTTCTTATTTTCTAAAAATCAAGCACAGCAGCATCCTGTAAAGTCAAGCTCAGCTTCAATCCAGGCAGATCAGCTGATTTCCACTGCCAGCCCACATCAGGCAGTGGCTCAGCTGATACCCTTTCACACATCCTACTAGCAAATCTCATATAGGTGGGCGTGGTATTTAAGCCTCTTTAGCCTGCTGACACTGCTGATCTTCAAGCTGCTTTACAACCCAGCTTCACCTTAGTTGCTGCCTTATTCTGCAATCGTGCTGCTGCTTGTCCTAACCTATGCTTTCCACATATACAGTACAGTAAATGTCCTAGGAAAGATCCACATGATGCCAAATATGTCCTTCCGTTCAGCTGGGTCATGGCAATAGCTTTGATACAAGCTATGTCCACTATGTGCTGTAAACTATTCCTTGCTCTTAGTGTCTAATTACTCCTCCAGTTGTACATCTTCTCTCCGCCTCTTTCCTGCTCTGGTTTCTCTCAATGACCCCAGGAGAAACAATGAATCAACTGTTCTGTATCCTTTTGTTCCACTTGCCTTTTCCTTTTTTTTCCCCTTCTTTTTTTGCATAATTCTTTAGAGCAAATTCATCAGATGCTTCACATTTAACCTGGTCCTCAGGCTTTGTGACATTAGGGAAACCTTTTGTTTTCATTCCCCCAGTTATTTACACCAAGTCTACACTCTGTATAGAAGTGCTATTGCTCAAAATAATGTTTAAATATAAGGGTTTAAGGTACAAGCTGAGGGGAAAAATGTGTACTTCCTGCTGTGACTAGGAAAAGAACTGGATATTATTTCATATTAATAGTCTATGTCTGGGCACATTATGGTGTTAACATTAACATTTACAGACCCACCCTGCTTATACAATCGCTTGAGGTTAAACTCAGGCACCACTCATGCAAGTCTGGTGTCATGTCCCTATAATCCACACAGATGAATATTTAATTGACCATTACCTGAAGCAACTGATAATTAGAGCACAGTCGCTGTATATTCCTGGCCTCAGGTTACTGCTCTGAGGTCGTCCTGCAGTGCCAGCTAAGGACAAAGCACCGGTTGGTGAGTGGGACAAATTGTTCTGTGGCTTCATTTAACAAATTCATGCTTCAGTCTGGAGAGCCAGCTGTGGTGCATTTAAGGACCCTTTTTCTCTAGACTGTGTAAAAGCAAAATGTGATGTGAGTACATTTGGCTTTATAACTTATGCATTCCAAAAAACTGCCTCATATTTTACTTAGTGGTAAAAGAAAATACGGTATAGAAACTTTAGAGAGGGAATTCAAAATCAAGGCCTTTCAACTACAGAGAACCGGTTTGCTTTTCATTTATACAGTCATGTTCTTTCAATATATTCTTACAAAAAAAGAGTTTTTCATCGGATAACTGTGTTCATTATAGCAAAAAAGAATGAATACACTAACAGGTACCATGCACTTCTGATGATGCAGCAGGCCCAATTAAATTGCCACATTTGGTAACCAAGGTGGAAATGTTCTCTCACATAATATGAGATGGCGAGCACTGGGGCATCGCTCAGGTTCAAAGTATCATCAAAGCACTCTGTTCTAAATAGCTTTAAAAGTACAGAGAGACCTCAGTCACAACACAAGAAGAGCTCTAATTTAAGTTTAGATTGTGTAATAAATATGTAATACCCAGAACATTTATGTATTTATTATTTACTTTGAAGAAACTGATGTTATATTAATTCCTTTTCAAATTCAGATGCTGTTTTTCTTTTTCAGTTTCACTTTACTGTGGTTGTTTCTGCATGGCAGAATGCTTTTGTTTTTCATCTATGCTTAAACTCACTGATCATTACTAGGACGCAATGTTCTTCCTTTTACCATGCTTATGTTTAAGTGGAAGTGGCACAAGCCTCTATTCGAGGCACAGACTGTATGGGCAGAACATACAGTATATTTTTCAGTCTCTGGTGTCGTAGTACAATAACATCTTCAAATGTCTCCACAGCCCCTCCAATCTGTCTTCTTGCCTGGAGTTGCTGCTTGTCAATGTCTCCCAAAATCAGCAAAAGTTTTTTGGGGTATTTGGTTGTTGCAAAAAAAAAAAAAAAAAAAAAAAAACAAATTATA
>VUQG01034791.1:110160-143780 GCA_015106755.1 Etia nguti
CAGGTGATGTTTTTTTTTTTTTTTTATTTATTTATATATATATATATATATATATATATATATATATATATATATATATATATATGGGATGAGACCTAACTGGTGGAAAAAGATGTAAGATGAAAACAATGGAGGAGAATGGGAGAAAAGATTTATAATCTAAAGCAAATGCTACTAATGCTGACATGTCAACTGAATATTACACTGGGTAACTTATTATTAGTCATTACACATTACTCATTAAAAAACTAATTACATGAATCTAATAATTATTCACAGTAGCTTGTTACGTTTATTACATAGCACAGCTTAGTCAGGTGTCCAACCACATTTGACACATTCTTATTTACATAATACAAACCTGAAAAGTGCTTGATGTTTAAAGTAAGACAATGTAGCATTTAAAGAAAAATATGAGCTTATCTTGACTTTGATGGCAGCAACAATCTTCAGGTTGGGAGACAGCGTAAAGTTTTTGGAACTTTTTGGGTTTACACAAAGATATTAATGAAAAGACATTGTGTTTAAAGATAGGGTTGTACATGGGCACTTGATTACACGTGAAACTGTTTTGTAAGATGTAACTCTTTTGGTGCCCGATAGTAATCCATAACTCATCATTGCTGTTCTACTAATTGGTTTGTTAAAACAAAGGTCCAGCCAATAATAAACATAATCAGTCTTTAAGTGAAAAAAATCTGTGATTATCAGATTATTCCTTACCTTTTTCCTCTTCTTGGTCGTCTGTTTTTGTCTGTCAGGGAACTCCTTAGTAATTATCACATACTTACTATCTTACACGGCATGAAAATCAATTTAACATTTGTTTTCTATCATGTCTCATTACGTTCAGAAACATGACTCACTTGTAGAACAGCAAAACAATTACAAATCCCTGTATCACTCCATAAAATTAGAAAACCCGTATGGTCTTTTGAGCATGAAGCTGACCAGTATAGTTTAAGGCAGGTCTTTTTAAATCAAAATATTTTCAAAGACGTTACCAAAAAAAAAAAAAGAAAATATTTTTGACACATGATGGCAGCAACTTTTTCTTGGGGAATGTCCTTTTGTTTACAACGGGTAATGTTCAGACATCAGTTTAGATGGAACATGTACTGTAATGCCTCTATGCCGCTTGCAGCCCTGCCTTCTCACTGACAGGATATCCATCATAAAATGTGATAGTCTTTCATTACTCCGCTCCCCAACACCACCACCCTTCTCACAGATTACACATTCGATCCACTTGGATCTCTCTATTTGTCATGTGTGAAGTGTTGTGCTGTTGATTGCCCCTTTTTTTGTCATGATGCAGTTGATGAACGCCACAGGGGGGGCCGCTAAACCTTACCTTGGCAAAGACATAAGAGCTGAAAACAGGAAGACATGACTGAATCCTTGCCTTGACTTTGATGGGTCACTACAGGAGCAAAACAGCAATGAGTGGCTGTGGTTCAGCTACAGAAACAGCAAGTGAGAGTTTGAGGGATGAGCTTAGGTGGCATTATACTCATCTGCACAACGACAGCTCTAGTGGATTGGATTTGTCTCCTTTTTTCCAGCCATAACTCATTCTGCCCATGCAGGCACAGAGTCACAGTAGATGGAAAAAACCAGTGTCGTTTCAGTGGGTTATTGAAATGTTTTTGTTCTCTTATTTTCGTGAAAATGAATTCAGTTTATATTTGAGTGCAATGCTTTTAGCTCAAGCTGCACGATGAATGTGTCAAATGAAGTGTGTTACACAAGCTCCTTGGCCTTGGGAGAACTGTGCCGCTTTCACTGAGCAATCTTTTGTGTGGGTGTGTTTGTGTTTGTGTGTATTCGTGAATGAGCATGGTCTCTGAGTGTTTTCACATCCAGTATATAATGTGCACAAGCATTAGTGGGCAAGGAATAGGGATTCAAACTGCTTTCACAGAGGTAAGAGTACTGAAAGTTGGGTTGCCACAACAACCGTGATTGCAACTATAAATCATGTTAATGGTGCCTCTCATTGTGCCTCTATCTTGATCAAATTCATGTACTGAAAAGATGATGGGGCGATGCCCAGAGTGCTGCCTAAACTGTCAGCGAAGAAGGAATGATGACAGAAGGTTCTAGTGCAGGGCCAGTGATTCCATGCGTGTTTTCTTCACCACTGTAATGTCTTTATCTTTAATAGCTGCCCGTCACTGCTGAGGTGTTCAGGGGTAAGATGAAATGCAAACGAAATGGTTTATAGGTGCTTTCTTTGTTGCCAGTAACTGTAACAGTAGAAACAGAGTCTGTGCTTGAGCGTCCTAGTGTCCTGAGACTAAGGAGAAGTGTGTAAACAAAGTGGATATAGATATGTACATATTAAACACTCTATGATTATATTTGACATATAATAACTAAAATACTGTAAAGATAAATGGTCAGTATAGAGTGAAAACATTGTTATAATTTAAAACACCAAATGTATTAGCACCTTTCTCACAAGTGAGAAAATATGATCTTTTGTGCTTTATATTTACAGAGAGCAAAAAGTGTAAATGCTAAATACTGCAGTCTTTCTGGCCACAAGCAGAAATTGTAAAGATAACATGTGGACAACAGTATGTGTGAGGTGACTTTTACAGGGCAGGGTGAAAAGACAAGCAAATGCAATAATGAGCTTAGAAACACAAGCCAAGATCTTGATTTTAAAAAGTACATTTGAAACAAAAAAAAAGACAAAAAATTCCCAACTGAATTAAAAGCTGTGAGCACCATGTGACATGGTTAATAGTCAATATCTACAAGGGGATTTAGTATATTGATGAAAAATTAAGTTGGTGTATTGGCAAAATATGTGGTTACACTTTATACATTCAGTCAACCAATTGATTTCTCATTCATGCAAATCTGAAAGCACTAATGCAGTTTGCAGCTTTTGTGCAGTTGCAAAAATCTTCAAGTCATTCTTGCTATGTGCAAAAGGAGATTTCTATTCATTTGTGTTATTTGTAGAACCAGTTGCCACGGTTATTGATTCGTTTTCAGAAGTTTCCAGCTACTCAATAAACTAGTCAAAATCTACCATTTTACCACTTTGTATGGATGAGGGGGTCGTGGCTGACACTGTAACCTTCAGACAGAAAACATTAAATATTTAGGCCTTAATGCTTCATCCAAGTTGGCAGAGTTGTTGAACTTTACTCCACAGCTTAAATAAATACAAGATGATTTGAAACCATTCCTAATCCTTCCTAAAATCAATTATCTATTTTCAGTGATCTGCAGTTTTCCTAACACTTCCTGGTTTAAATCCATTAATTCATCTCTGTCAAAAATTTATTGGAAAAATACAGAAAACTGATGGTCGGCCAAGCTGCTTTCACTGCTCTGAGTTTAGTTATCTGCACTTTGTATAGAAGCAGAGATGAGCAGTGATTTTTCCACAATGCACATGCGCAAACAGCCAGGAAAAGCTGTTGGCCTCTCAGCTTGACAAGCTCAAGCCATTATTAATGGAATATGGACACGCCCATGAGAGTGGGCTATGCTACAGACATCAGCTGGAGCCAAGTCTGCTTCCAGAGATAACAGCCAAGTATGACCACAAGATGGCAGCAATTTAAACGATGTTTCCAATTATGCAAGAAGCCTCATGACAGATTGCTGTTTGAGAGAGAAATCTCTTTCATTTCAGTTCATTATATTGATGTCTTTTTTTAGATTCCCGTGACAGAACACCACTGACATAAATGTATGCGTTCAGAATCGTATCTGCTTCAGAATCTGAAAAGCATAATGAGATATGCTACATAGATGCGAACTATAAGTCATTATATCTGTAAATAGTTACCATAGCTGGGAATTATTCAAAAGCAACATATCATATATATTGTACTTAATCCAATACAACAGCATCCCTTAACCCTCACGCCAAAAGGCTGCAGTACAAAACATACCAGTACTAACAGAGACCCCCTTTGAGCTAATTAGAAATAATTAGAATCATTATGCCATCTTAAGATTCAATGTATCCATTGTTATTGTATTCTGACAAACCATAAAGCCATTTTCTTTTCTTTTTTTGCGCTTTACTGATCAGTAATTAAGCTTTAACAGGTCAGCCATGCTGTGTGTGTGTGTCCCTCTACTTGTTGGGTCCCAAATAATGAAATATTAACTCAAGTACTGTTTTTGTGTTCAGTACTTTCATGCAGCCTTTATAAAAACAATTATTCATCTATCAGAATGATGCATCATCAGTCTATTACGGAGATAAAAAGTAATTATCATTAAATTTCTTATTAAAAAAATAACCCAATAAGAATTAACAAGAAACTTAATTAGTACATTATTAGGTTTAAAGTCATTTGTAAAAAGGAATTACATTTCCTTTTTAAACATGATCTTATAATCTTGTGATTTTCATTGAATATAAGCTGTTGTTCCCTAAGAAAACATATAAAACAGTTTGTGTGTTTGGTATTTTTGAGCTGTTTCAAAAGTTACATTTGAAATTACCCACAACGTCTGAAAAACACATTGCCCTTACTCCTCTCTAGTAGCTGGATTTGGAAGATAACTATGCATAAGCACATGAAAAGGATAGACACAGAGACAAGTTGTATGCTGGGGGGGATTATTTTCTAATTTTGTGAGTGAATACCTCAACGGGATCAGCCATTATGTGTTGTCAAGACAATACTTGCAAGCACAGGAAGAACCATGCAAACTCTACAGATGAAGTTCTCTGGCAGCTGGCAGATTTAGCTTTCTTGCTGACTGTCTAAAACCACAGTCAATTACTGGAGGTCCTGAAATACTTTAAAGTACCTTTATAAACTATCATTGAGGACAGTTATCATTGAGAAAAGACCTTTCAAAGGGAAAAGTTTGAATATATCCTTTTAAAAGTTAGCCCCCTGATTTCAACGCAACACATTCCACTTGTAGAGCAGATTGAAGCCAGAGACACTGCACAACCAACAAAGCCTAAGGGTGTTTGCAGTGAAGGTCTGGGAGAGCAGACCACAGTAAGATACAAAGCATCTAGTATCTTCCTGTTTGGGGGTCATCCACAGCAAAGAGTTTTTAACAAATTACTAAATAGGATAATTTTGTGTGACCGCATGCATGTCTCTAGCCATACTAATAAGAAGGCTTTAAAATGGAATGTTAGTAGGGATGTGTTGCACACGAGTCTCTTTGTATTTATGTGAAGCTAGCTAAAATAAAACTCCAACTTGGCAATTTAATGTAGTATCAGTTTTATTTCACACTGAATGTGATGAAGCTCAGAGCCTTAAAAATGTGAAACTGTTCAAATGTTTTGGCTCTGGACTACAAGTGCTTGCTAAATGAGATTTTTTTAAAGGAAAAATAGAAAAGAATGGTGAGATAGATGGAAAGAGAAAGAACGCATTAGGTTTAAAGAGGTAAGTGCTCACATTCTGAAGTAACTTTTTCCACAAGCTAAGGACCACAGAGGAGAATACTGTAGGGCTAGTTGTCATTTATTTACTGAGCAGAGTGAAGGAGGAGGCCCATAAATCAGAACGAGGGAGTTAACATGGGTTGGTGCTCTGATAGTGGCCATCTAAAGGGCAACACTGATGATTTGGACATGGATTCGCTCTTATTCCTGATGATATTTTTAAAGCATCTTCTTATTCCTATTGAATTTTATTTTTTTTTAAATGTATGTCAGCTTGGATAAGTGTCCTACTTATATCATGTGATGTGATTATCATTTACTTTGTTGGAGCCCCCCAAGTAAGTCAAGGTCTCACAAAATCTATTTTAGCTCCTTTCCCAACCGGGCCAACTTTTTCTGATTGTCTGCACCTCACAAACAAAAGATTTGCACAGCATGTAAGTGGGGATTTTGGGCTCACAGTCAGAGCTCTGTGTCTGAGATGGTTATATTATAGATATCTGTTCTTGTTACATCATACAAAGCCAAGAGCATCAAGAGTAAAGCTATCTGAAATCAAGCATTTAGAGCAGCTGAAAGCCTGAGCTTTTCACTGACCTCATTATTTTAAACTTTTGCCATGTTTGAAATGAGCATTCATCGTTGTAACAGTACATGTGTCACAGATGAATAAGGAATCCTAAGAGGATCCCTGTAACCACATCCAAAAATACTCAAATTGTTGACTGATTTTGGGTTTGCCTTGTTTTGCAAGATTTTTTTTCTGTTTTGTCATTTAAGTGCTTCATACAGCTACAAGATAAGCTTTGCAGCCATATGCAAATGTGTTTTTAATAATTACATGGCTTTCTTGTATGGGATTTTCGCACAATGAATAGGTCCATATAAGGCTTCCATTTGGCCGCGTTTTATCACCATAGAAACTGTGTTTAGCTGCTAGGCCATGTAAGTCTTTTGTTTTTACAACATCAGCTAATTGTTTTCACAAGGATAACACCATAAGTGATATGATGTTTCCAATTTACTGTCTGCTTCTATGATAAAATTATATGTCTGGAGCCTCAATCTGCTATCACACTTCTTCCTCTGCAATTATCCAAGAGGTGTGTTGTATCAAATGACTTTACTTCCATTTGGCCATTATGGATATTTTCAGACATTCTTGTGCAGCTCAACCAAAGCTCTTGGTAATCAAATACTGGAGCCTGAGGTGATAGGAGGGAGAGGTGAATCAAAACAGCTCAAATTCTAAATAATTTCTGCCCTCATTGAGAGCAGATATTGATAGGCAATGATGTGTGTGTTAATTTGACCAGAGCTGTTTCCCCATGGCCAGACCAAGAGGCACCCGCAGTGAGAGTAGGGAAGAAGGAAAGGAGAGAGTTATGAACAAGGCATGAAAAACAGTGGGTGGGGGTAGAGACAGCTCAGGATACGGAGAGAAATGCAGCAGCTGGGAAATGGATGAGAACGCAGATAAGGGGAAAATGAAACTGTGCAAGACATCAAGGGAGCGAGTGAAGGAAAGGGTGGAAAAAGGTGTTTGAATAACAGAATGGGTGAAGTGTGGAGAGATGGGGTAGGAGTAGCTGGGATGAGATGAGATGAGTCTGTCTGGACTCGAGAGATGGATTAGTGTGTCTCCTGCTACCTGTGTGGGGGTCAGTGTTAAACTGCAAGGGCCAGATAAGGGCTTGGCAATAGCTTGAGTGTGGGCAAGAATTGACTGGTTACCTCATTGATTTAACTGGGAGAGACCACAGAGCGATGAGCAGAGTTCATACTAATACAGCTGTTTATCAATGTGTCAGGGCCTATGCGGAGCCCACCGAGGCTTGTGTCTGTGACCATGTCAACTGAGCTAATGCTGCTCACTTCAACAGAAACTGACAAGGACTAGAGTCATTAGACACTAGAGTGAGAGCTCAACTTTATTTTTTATTTTTATCCTGGGTCTTGGAATGACATTAAAAGATGTCATTCCAAGACAGCTGTTATTTTGTTATTAATTAATTTGATGTTCAGATTTTTGATTGTAAATTATCCTGTGGGGCTACTCTGCATGACATGGGTCATGGAGCAAGAAGCAGGCTATACCCTGGACAGGCGGCAAGGAGACAGACAACCATATGTTTTCGCACCAACGGCCAATTTAGAATCACTACTTCATCTAATAGGCATGTCTTTGAACTTTGGGAGGAAACTGGAGTAACCGGAAGGGACCCATGCAGCTATTGGGAGAACATACAAACTCAACACCAAAGGCCCCAGCTGGCCAGTGGATTTAAACCCAGGAACCTCTTACTGTGAGATGGCAGGGCTAAGCACTACACCACGTGCTGACTCAAAATCAAAACAGTGAAAATATGTTGCATTCTGTAATTCTGGAAAATATTCTGATGTCCATGGTTTTATAAATATTTTAAATTAAACAGCTGTGTGCTGGAGTCTAGCCTGCATCCTGGCTTAATGTTTGCTATTCGTGTAGCATAAACAATGTAACTATACAGCAGTATCTCAATACATCAAACAAGCAAAAGAGCTGCTCTCTCTGTGTCTACATGGGTTCTCTCTGGCCCACAGTCCAGACACACAGTTACCAGAGTTAGGTTAATTGGTAAGTCTAAATTGCTTGTAGGTTTGAATGTGTGTTCAGATAGTTGTGTGTCTCTGTTAGCCTTGCTACAGACTAGCAACCTGATGTACTGTTCATCTTGTCCTATGGCAGCTGAAGTGGAAGAAAATGGATGGATGGATGAAACTCTACATCTATTTGCTGGTTTCCCTTTGTGGGAATACCTCCATTTGCTTGTCAAAATGTAGATAAGACACACTGCCTAACACTCTAATATCGGTACACCACATAAGAAGCTGTAGCCGAGATATGGCTAGGTTCTTTTACCATTAAAAAAAAAAGGAAGGAGAGATAAATGTAAGTCTGGAAATGAACTGAATTCCATTTCCTACTTTATCGCCTTTTTTGAAAAAAAAAAAACTTAAATGTCTTCTGTATATACCAACTTATAACAACCTGAATTATCTATAAAGTTAAAATCGAATCCAGAGGAAGAAGCCAAAATGAAAAATGGCTCTAAGACATGTGTGCAAGACTTTGCATGCACAGACAGTAAACACACTAAAACAGAGGGCTATTCTCAGCAGGGCGAAGCCTTTTATTTCTTGTTCCGGGACTTGTCCCATTCTGACATTTGTTTTGAGGGCGGTGGTGTCGGTGCAGGGCAGGTGGTGGGTGGTTGATGCTTGGAGAGGAACGGCCCAGGGTAGGATGTCTATAATTACATATTGATTTCTTGGGGGCTGCTGTTCTGCTAGTGTTGTGAAAGTGCAGAATAAATCACTCGGCCTCTATGATAGCTGAGTATTTATTCTCTTTAATTCTGTTTATGGTGATCTTGATTCATGCCCTCCAACCCTAGACACGCCTCAGTGCGGCTACCCACTTCATGTCAGAGACAGATGATGGTACATGGCTGTGAGTTTGTGTCTGTCCTTATGTGTTTTTATGTGCAAGTGTACGGAAGTCTTACAGACTAGTGGCTGGTTTATGCATTAACAAGTGAGTGTGCTGACGGCCTTAAAAAATGAAGACCCTTAGGGTTAAAGGATGATTTAAAGTCAGTGATCCTTATCTCAGCCTGAAAGAAACTGGGATGCTTACTCTTTTTAGTAAAACAGTGTCTGAATCATAATACTGTGTTTATCCCTCATCCTACCTATTGGGGTGCATTTAGACCACAGCATTATATATTTTTTGTCATGTCTCAGTTTTTTCTACCATTTCAGTTTGGGTATTTTGTTTGTTTGTTTGACTTTGTCAGTCATTTTGTTCCTAATAGAACAAAACACCATTGTTTTTTTATTTCTGCTTTTATTGGTGCTTTTTAAAACTACAAATGTTTTGGGTCCCAGTGGACTTCAGGGAAAAGCACCAAATTAAACCCATGCAGTTTAAATAAATGGAAGTGTTTATTTTGTTAATGTTTGCCGTGAGACATAATTAATGTCACACAGTATCAAGAGGCATAGGGCTACTCTGTCAGCCCATTTAAAAAAGAAACGTCTCCACCCTTCTGGAAGGGGAACTTCCCTTTTGGCTGACTCAGGATCTCGTCTCTGCCTTTTGCAGATGATGTTCTTTTGGCTCCATCAGGTGATGACCTCCAATTTACACTGGCAAGGTTTGCAGCCGAGTGTGAAGCAGTTGGAATCGGAATTAGCATCTCTGAGGCCATCCTTTGAGGTCCTCTAAAAAGGATGGAGTACCCACTCCAGGTCAGGTTTGAGTTGCTGCCCCAGATGGATGTGTATAAGTACCTCAAGGTCTTGTTCATGGGTGAGGGGAGAGTGGAGCTGGACACTGACAGACAGATGTTGTACTGTTGTGGTGACGAGAGAGCTGAGCTCGAAAGCAAAGCTGTTGAGTTGCAGGTCAGTCCGCCCTCACCTGTTGTCATGAGTTGTAGGTAGTGACTGAAATAATAAGAATGAGAACACAAGCAGCAGAAATAAGTTTCCTCCGAAGGATGTCTGGACTCAGTCTTAGAGACACAGAGTGGAGCAGAGTAGAGCAGCTACTCCTCTTCATCAAAAGGTGTCAGCTGCATCTGACCAGAATTCCTCCTGGACACCTCGTAGGTGTTTCGGGAATGACCTTCCACAGAGAAGGCTCTTTGGGCAGACTCAGAACACGCTGGAGAGATCTCTAGGCTACCTGATGGTATGTATTTATTTAATACTGCTTGTTTCTGATTTGTTTCATTATATAAATACAACATAAATAGTGTTTAAATGAAATTACTGAAAAAATAGTCGATACCTGAATTAAAGGATGGCAAACTGGCTTTTAAGTAATAATGGATTGTAGTTTGGATAAAAGCTACAAGTTATAATGAAGTAAAGTATAGATTTCCATTTTACAAAATGTGCAAATAATTTTGTAACTCATAACTTAGAATGATATTTTTTCTCCGTTAGTTGACATTATGTTAGTTGACACAATGATATGAGAAGAGCAGTAAAATTTATAGTAGTAAAATAATTTGGCATGGTGCAATGGCAAGCTGTGGTATTCATCGTCACTGTTAGGTTAGCTCGAGGGCAGCGATCATCAAACTGAAATTAAGCTGATGATGCTTTCACTGTCACTGGCCAAATTCCACTTTTATACAGCTAGGGGTTTGGAAAGCAAGCATGACAATGTAATAGCTAATATAGTGTACAGCCAGTTAATCACAGGCCAGCTAATCACTAGTCTATCTGTTCAATGGAAGACTATAGCGGTAAAAGATATAAGCACAGAAACTGAATATATATTTGTGTGAAATGCATTTCTTCACCCTTTGTCTCTCTTTTCTATGAAAAAGTTTGAAACACATCTATCTTGAAAGTGTAGATGGAGGCAAATATTTCAGGGGGCCAATGCAAAAAGAAGTTATTTAATGGTGGCATCTTTAAATTGTGCACATAGAAGTCTGGAAAAAATATTCAATTGAAACTATCAACAAGTAAGGTGAAAGGAAAAAGTGTGGAGAAAAGAGTTTGAGAGAGAGAAAAGAACTGGTTAACTGCCTTCAGAGCTCTTCACCTTGCTGTCATACAGGATGTCTGACTATGGGCCTATGATACGCTGAATTGAACAAGAATTAAAGGGAGAGATAGAACTAGAGAGCAGGGAGAAGCCTGACAGGGGTATGAACACGAGTGAACACAGAAATGGTAAAGCAGGAAGGAAGGAAGAGTGAAGGAGTGAACGTTATATTGCCAGTAGGCATTGGCATTTAAGATTCATTATGGGCAACCATGCCTGTTTCAACATGGAGAAACTCAGCTGTCACCCTGATATACGACAGCAATATTTCCCTCTAAATTCTGATGGCCTATAGTAATTTGGTATTTAGTAAGTGATGTTTAACAATCCTTTTTCTTTTTCTCCCTCCTGCTCTTTGTAATCTACACAATGACATGCAGCTTTTAGCAGGTACTGTAAATAATCAAGATAAAGACTATCTGGGTTTATTTGTATTGGGGGAGATACCGTAGTTGGCTCCAAAACCTCTGTTATTTAATACGAAGCGACATCAGGTTGCACAGGCAGGTGCATTAGAAACCGGCTTTCAGGAATTTAAAAGAACATCTACAGCGAGACTTGACAGTCATGCTGCTTGTTCAGATAGGTGGCATGATTTAAACAATCTATGAAGCCTGAGCTGCTGTTCACGGAAACGTGTGTAGTGTCTAACAAGGGAATTTCATACATCTGTTAGATGCTGCGTCTGTTTCTGTGCACAGTAGCTCTAGATTGTGCACAGAAACATACAGTCCAATGAGGGGATTTCATATATTTCACACATCTGTTAGATGTAAGGAAAAAAAGACTTTACCTGAAGTTGTTTTAAGTAGTAGTGGGTCTTTTTTTTCTTTTTGAGCCTCAATGTTGTCTAGTTGGTTGGTCCCCCACTTGAAATATGTCAAAAACTACTAGATGGATTGCCCTCATATTTCACCCAGTGGTCCCCTGACTTTTATATTTGGTTACAGTGAGATGTCACCTTGACCTAACATCTAACACTAAGTTGATGTTAGGTCATGGCTGCAATTATGGTTTTGAGTGAATTGTCTGATTAACTATTAGTAGTAATTCTTTTAACTTTGGTGATTCTCCTACTGTCTAATGCTGCCTGTAAACATCATGCCTTTTGCATTTGTCTCAACTATGAGCTTTCACTGTAATCACAAAAAAGCAAAGTGGGTTTGGGGATTTTTTTATTATTATTATTTTTATGTATAGGACTGCATGCCTCTGTTATTGTTTTTGTGTTTTATGTGGTTCTCAAATCATAAAATGTTAGATGATACGATAAAATTTGAGATGATAAGATCTGCACCGTGCACTTTATGTATTTTTTAAAAAGTTGATGTAAAATGATATGACACTAACTACATTAACAAAGCTGACTACATAGACCTCATAACTGTTTGCACTCTAAAGCAACACTGTGCCTGAAGCATACTAAGAGCACACTGGTGCTGCAGCAGCAGCTCCAGTGCTCATAGCTGCTAAATGCATTTAGGTACAGTATTAACCCATATAGGTCACACACGTTTTGGCATAAATTTTGAGCCCTTTACAGATACACTTCAGACATGGGACAACAGACTTGAAAGTTAAACTTTATGTCATATTTACATTTTGTATGTCCTACATGTACGCCTAAATGATTAAACTGAGAGCCTGTGTGTGAGGCAGAAACCTAAAAGACACAGATGAAATGTTTTACATATATTATTTTATGTATAGCCTTTCAAAGCTGTTTTTGTGTATGTGTGGTGATTGGTAACCACGAGGTTTCAACAGCATAATTAACATTTGATTGGTTTGCTATGCTATAGAGAAAATAATGTTTTCCACAAAGAAATGTAGGGTTTTTCAATACTATTGTTATCATAATCAAAATTGCAGACCCACTGTTTTGTTTCTTCCTGGCTCCCTGGCAATATTGCATCTTGAGGTATTCACTTTTGTAAACCTTTTTCATAATCTGAAATGCTCACAGGGGATTTTTTATAGCCAAGCTGGCATACAACAACCTAGGTTTGTATGGAACATACCAGCATTTATTTTGTTATACTGTGAGCATGAATACATGTGACAAATCTGTATCTATGGCTTTGCAGCTCTGGTTTGCATTCACTTGCTTTGTGAGTGTGTAACACACACAGTTTCTGTTTTTGTTTACTAAGTCAGATTAGCATTTTTAGCTGTGTCTCTTGAACATTCAGTAGATTTATCTGGTGCTGTCCGCTAGAGGCATTTTCCCAGATCTTCATACCAGTGAAGCAAAGGCCTAAAATCTCAAATCAGTGTAGCTGCAGTCTTTGCTTTGGGCTTCATAGCATTGATATGAAGGCAATTCCAGCCTTCCTTCATGGAGGCTGTTGTCATTCAGCCCCAAGCAAAGTTCCACACAGCCCAGCATGGCAAACCTCTGCTGGATATCTCGCATTTTCTCATCATCATTCCTCACCTGGGGAGCTGCATCCAGCCATGGATGCATACACGACAAGAAAGACAACGAGGAGCGAGAGAGAGAGATGAAACTTTCATGACACGCAAGCTTGGTGTGGGCAACCACAATGAAAATTCAAAGGTGAACTTTTCTCCAGGACTGTTGGTGATGAGAGTAAAGACAGCCTGGAGACGTGTGAGGGAGGGGAAGAGGGGCTGGGGGAGTTAGTGAGTGAAGATAGCCCCTGGATGTGATGAAGGAAGAAGACAGAGTTTATCACTGGGCTTTTAATCGCAGTATTCCTTTTTAGTTTACCCCCCTTCTCTTCTCTTTATTCCCTATCGGCTTAATTTTTCATTTATTTCATCCACTGTTTCGTTTTGAACTTTCTATGTTATATTTGTTCTCCACCAATGCTGCACATCCTCCCCCGGATGTGGTAGGTGTGAGAAGAAGTCTGACCACAGACTGAGGGAAGCATCGGGAGACTGGGTTGGGAGGTGGCAGATGTCTCAGTGGAGATCTCTGAGGACATCTCTGTCTCCATGCAGGCTCAACACACACACACACTTACACACACACACACACACACACACACACACACACACACACACACACACACACAAGGAAGTATATCGTCTCCACTGTTCTCCCTCTCCACATCAGCTTGTCTGTCTCCCTCTTCCAGGAAATGTGCGGTGCTGTGTTATGATCGATGGGTTGCGTTCGGAGACAGAGCAGCCCCCACTGTTTGTTTGTCTCTGTTACGCATGGCTGCAGAATGACAGCTGGGACCAGTGCATGGCTTTGAGTCTGTCTGGCAAGAAAAGTTGGACTCTTTTGGTTTAACTCATCTTTTGTTCCGAAAATGGAAAGAGATGAGAGTTTCTGAGTGTTATGTGGCTTGGCTATGAATTCCCGTTTGTTAAACCATATTCACAAAAGGCACTTGAGGAATTTTGAATATAACATGTTGCTCCCAGAATTTATGTTTGCCAAGCTCGATTTTGCAGCAAAAGAAATCAATAGAACATACCGTGTGTGTGTGTGTGTGTGTGTGTGCGCGCGTGTGTGTGAGTGAGTGCTCCAAAAATAACAGCCTATTGTGTTAAGTAAAAGTAGGAAAGGACAGTAGGGAGGGCAAGAGATGTGTGAGGATACGAGTGTCTGGAATCATAACTCATCTCCGTGTGCTTAGCCATTTCCTGTGTGTACATGCATGCTAATTCATGGTGTGTGTGTGTGTGTGTGTGTGTGTGTGTGTGTGTGTGTGTGTGTGTGTGTGTGTACGCACATGCATTGCCAAAGCATGAAAAGTGAGCAATCAGCAAAACACACTCACTCACAGAGATGTGTTTTCGATCTCAAAGTCTACCTCAGGAAATGAGAAGGATCTTATCTGAGTTCATCTGTTAATAAAATCTGCCTTTAAAGCCAAAAAATAAAATTCAAGCATTTACCGATAATGACTGAGGATGATTCACCGATTCACTAATTACCATTATCTTGGCATGGTGCACTGGAAATGAGCAAAAACTGCTCTAATACACCCCACGCTGCCAAATCTGCATTATATCTGCTCCTAAAATAACCTTTCCTGTGTATTTGACTTCCAGAGGCAGCACAAAGTTACTTTGATATTTATCGTACTTCTGACAAACAAGAACAGCTAGGTATGATAAGCGGTAGATTATCGAGTTGACATGCGAGAGGTCTGCTATGGTGGTGTTTGAATATCGTGGCACATTCTTACCACAGTTTTTTTTTTTTTGTCTTTGATTATGAATAAAGTAAAGTTTTAGTGCTTAAATACTCTTTATACACATATTGTTAAGCTGCAGATAATAATTCTGGCCTTCTATGGTGCAGAAAAGCAGACAAGCGTTCAGTCAGATGTGCACTGGGACAGCTGCGGACACTTTCTAGGGAATGCTCCTTACATGAGTGATACATCTCCATAATCTCTGAATATCACACGGTTGCAACAAATTGCAGGGTATACAGAAATCTGCAGTACAGGCCTACCTACTAAAATGAATAAATTAAATGCACCAGCCACATATTTTATGAAGTGTAGCTCTACTTTTGTGGCTACAAACAAGAAAAGTGTCTGCAATTTTTTTCTATTGTGTCCAAAAAAGTGTGGATAATGTTTTAACTTGAGCAAAAGAGGAGTTGAGTGAAAACAAAAGCATCATGATCAGCTTCTTTACAAGACACATAAACACACAAATACACACATGCATATATGCACAGTTGGGGCAGATATTAGTTAGAGAGAAGACTTAAACCTGAAAAACGCTTAACACAGCCACAGTGGAATGCATATCAGAATCATTTGAATATCTTATCTTTTTTCACCTGCAACCAGGACCAAATCTAATGCTCTGAAGCCCCACTAGGATTATTGTGCACACTACAAACTTGGATATTTATTGAATTATTTACAGCATTGTAGAAGAAGAATAGGATTTTGCATAAAAACTTTTGCACCTTGGAATATATTAAAAAAACAAAAGGCAGAAGAACTGAGCGTAGCGAAGCTTTGCATGGTTACACCGCGCTGCCTGTTCCTATGGAGACATCAAAGAACTTCTCATCACAGCAGGGAAAGTTTTGAAGCTTGTTAAAATTAAACGGTTGAACGGCAGTTGTTGTATCATCATATCATCATCCTCATGAAACATACACAGAGAAATGCTGGCTGGCAAGCAGGCTTCACACTGTTTACATGTATCCTTCTGACAGATGATGGAGGAAGAGTGCAGTGCTCTGAGTCTACATCCCCATAATATAAAGCATTCTCATAATCGAGGGTTCATAGTTATATATTTCTTTTATGTACGTTTATGATCAGTATGTTAGTTATAAATGACGTGGAAATAACATGGAAATGTGCTACATACACTTGTCGGCCACTTCATTAGGTAAAACTGTTCAAATGCTCTTTGTTGCACATTTTTAATCAGCCAATCACATGTTAACAACTCAACAACCATTTCCAGGATTCACAGAGAACGGTCCAAAAAAAGAGAAAACGTCCAGTGAGCGGCAGTTTTTTGGGTGATAATGCCTTGTTGATGCCACAGATGTTAGAGGAGAATGGACAGACTGCTTTGAGCTCATAGGAAGGTGACAGTAACCCAACTAACCGCTCCTTACAACCAAGATATGCAGGAGAGGATCTCTGACAAGTTTGAAGCTGACGGGCAACAGCAGCAGACCATACTAGGTGCCAGGAGGATAACATCCCACGTCACAAAGATGAAATCATCTCAAAATGGTTTCTTGAGCATGAAATTAAGGTCACTGTACTCAAATGGGCTCCACAGTCACCAGATCTCAATCAAATATAGCACCTTTGGTCTGTGGTGGAAAGGGAGAGTCACATCATGGATTTGCAGCTCACCTGTGTGATGCTATCATACCAGTATGGACCAAAATCTGAGGAATGCTTCCAGCATCTTGTTGAATCTGAGCTGCTAAGTATTAAGGTAGTACTGAAGGTAAAACGGGTTGAATCTGGCACTAACAAGGTGTACCTAATGAAGTGTCCATGTCCTCAGAGGAACACAATACAAATGCATTATTGATAATATACTATATAAATAAAATATAACATACTCTGCGCACCAATATGTACATATATTCAGTTTAGACATATGTACATGCATACTATCAAAAAGATACACATGACCACCAGCCATCAAACAAACAATACAGCAGATATAAGCAAATACAATGTGATCGCACATTAAGCATGAATAGAAATACCCACCATTTTCGCTGACACACGCACCTGTATATGCAAATAAATCCCTCCTCCCTTGAGACTCTCCACATAAATACTTACTAGGTAGCAGATTTGCCTGGGGTTTTCGGCGCACCTTTCCTCTTAACCTTGATGTTCTCTCCAATTCCCACACATCTGCTTAACACATGTAGCCCTGAGCATTCACTTCCACCTGACAAGAGAAAAAGGAGCGATGAGAAGAGAAGGAGAGAGAAGGATTGGGGGATCAGGTGTCTCCAGAGATTCTGATTGGCATTCAGAAGCACAGCTTCCAGTCCGCGTGCCCAGCATCCCTTAGAGCTCCACCTGGCCTTCACAAGGTGTGGAGAGTGAGCTGAGAGTCCTTAGATGTACTTTATATACATCTTTAGTTGATTTCTATCAGAAGAACCTTTCGTGGATGGTATTCAGTAAGAAGTGATTTTTATTTTGTATTTTTTTGGTAACCTGGCCTTTTCTTCAGTTACCCCGAGTTTTAGTCAAGCTTACTTGTCTGGCTCTTGATACATCTTGATGCTTCAATCATAGGACCAGCTAACATTTGCTGAATTATAGCTTGTAAGGAAAACCATAAGTGTTGCTTAGAGGGTTTAATTGTAGCCAGGAATAATAAGAAAACTGATATTTGTGCTAAGCCAGTTATTATTTATAGTCTGACTGTGAATGTAGATAAATGTTAATAAAATAATTGTTAAATAGAAGCCATTTATGTTGAAGCTTGTATTTTGGTCAGGGCTGTCTTCTTCCTGCATGTATCCAAAGCCTGCTAAACATGACTCTCCAATATTATCCAGACTACAAATGAAAACCAGAAAAACTTCTGGGTTCTTCCCTGTATATCACTTTTAAGAGTAGTTGGGTCTCCCCACATATCCGTCTTCTATAGATAGAAAACAGTAGTGTAATCTCACAACTGCTAAAATGCAAAACATGGCTAGACCTCTTTCTGGTCAGCTGTAGGTAATGAAATATGTGCCTGAACCTTAGTAATAGGGCAATAAAGCACCATTTGGGCAAATATATCATTGGGTCCGGTAACTCTAAGCTACAGTTAAATACCAAGTTAGCATGATGACTAAACTGAAGCAGATCCCCATTGGATGGAGTCAAAAAAAACCCCAAAAAACTGGCATCATATCTTAGTATGAGTAACCAAATTATTGTCATTTATTTATTTTTTCACAATGTAGACAGTTTTGTTTTGCATCATTGCCCACACCACATACTTGCTGAGGGTCTCAATTACAAACTGCAAGGAGGTATTTATTTCTGGAAGACATTACAGACCTTAAAAGGCAAACAAGGTCATTTTTCTGATTACAGAAAAACTGATTCAGATGGAAATAGCTCAAGTTTCAGGTGGAACAATGCTGGAGTACTTCTGCCACTGTATATGTGAACAAGCTCATATGTGTGTGTGGTTGTATGTGTATGCAGGGGGATGTTATTGCTGAGGGCAGAAAATCAAAGGGAAGAGAAAACAATACAGGCTATTCTTTCCATTCTATCCCACGGTGCCCGCTTCTCCAAAAGCCTTAATATTGTCTTCTTTATTTCTCCTTTTTTTCCATCCTCTGTAATTTCTTCTCTTTTTCTCTGTGTTGCGTGTACTATGTTTCCACATTTTTCTCCTCTCTGTAAATTGCTTTATGTAGAAAATGACTGTTCAGTCAGAGATATACTGCATGTAAGAGAATACTGCTTCAGCCTGTAAGTTAAGACAGTGTCTAAAGTGAAAGAATTAATAGTGACATGCCCCCAACACACACACACATCCTCAGACGGGCTAAACACACACATCTTGTACAGCTCATTTAGAACATCTAGCTAGGATAACACATCCTAGGATAAATGTTCCTACTCTCAAACCACTTCACCCCAAAGTATCCTCAGTTTCTCTGTGTTTCTTATCTGACTTTGATTGAGTCCTCAGTGCATCCTTTTGCCACTCACACACTCCAGTGTAATATTACTTTTAAAAGAGCAGGACGAAGAGAGAGCCCTCAGGAACAGACTAGTTCCTATCCAACCGTTTGTAGCGTCCATTAGCCCGGACTATACAGCCTCACTGGTTTCACACTACATTTCCTTTCATTCACATTAACACTCCATTGGGTCTCAAAAAGAAAAGGGTGGGATGTAATTGCATTTTGAGTGATGTTTGTGTCATTATCTTGCTTCAAAGTTAACTACTAACAACAACCATTTAGCACCACACACTCAGCAAGCTTCAAAAGTCTCAGCTGGTAATTTGGAGCACAGATAGTCACAATCAAAGGACAGACTTTGGGTTTTAAGAGTCAATTTCAACAGTGTTTAATGCTGATCACAGGTTCCCCTGTAGAGTAAATAAATATTGGAAGGAAATTTTGGAGTACAGGGTTTTTCAACAAGCCTGCATAGCTTTTTAGGAATTTAATATGTCTGTTCTTTTACCACACTGAAGTTGCTCTTAAGTTACTATTCCAGTCCATATTATATTCAATTATGCAGGATTTTATTTTGGGCATGTACTAGAATAGCTTTATAACGTTAGATTGTTAAAACCACCCTATTCTTCCCACAATGTACCACATTTCACCCTGTCTGAAAGGTTCTACTGGCATTTTTACAGCACTAATTTTAACATGAATAGGTAGGTAAACACAGGTGTTACAAATGACACAAATGAAGGTTCTCCTGGATCTAGTAATTAGTAACAGCTGCTATTTTATATATTTTCACTGAGTGTTCAGTGAAAATGAGGCAAAGGAATACCAATTATGTCTATTCCTATCCCTAATGTCATTGTACTGGAATAAATGAATAGAAGTAAATAAAAGTATTAACACCTGATTTTATACAACATAAAACATCACAGAAAACATAGCTTTCATTATAAATGTGATTAAATCATTTTTGCTATAGGGAAAATATGATATTGCCTAGAAAGCCCTAGCACTCTGCTATGTATGCTGTTGGGTCTGCTAAGAATTTACAGCTAAATGTGACAGGACATCCTCAATACATGACAATCAGAGAATTAAGAAACAAAAGATACAACAAATTAGGGGCATAGCTAAATACAACAACTGAAAAAAAAATATATCATGCTGTGTTTATCTAGCGAGCACCAACATAAATCAGGAAGTTCAGAACCTAGAAACTCTCTGGTTACACACAGTCTCTGTAAGTATATGTACAGTTTTCCGAGAGCAGAATTCAGCTGTGCAGATGTCGATCAGCATCAGACCCAAATTAAGGAGAAACACCTGCAAAGTTGCTGTGTTACACAATGCATTCACGTAATGTTGTTTTTTTTTTTTTGGAAAGTACTTGCATAATGATGACTTATTTTCTCATGTGCTAGTAGGGAAGTATTTTCAAAATATCAAAAGCTGACTTTTGAGGATGCACTTTGGTGACAGATAAGGTGACAGAAAAACACATTAAACTCCACTTGTTAACGGGTTTCAAACAGGAACCTTTAGGTATCTACAATCTTCCATCGCTTTGACCTGTTCAAATCTAACATGGTTTTAAGTGGTATATTTTTAAGAAATTAACTGAATTAGTTAAAGTTCTGAATTGTTATATTGACAGTGGTAATAAAAACCCTTAAAGGCAAGAATATATAGGAATACTGTGGTTCCTGAAATATTATATAAATATGATTTTAAAAAAACTTCTCCTGTTTTCTTTCCACAAACCGTACCCTGCATATAATTATCATTCTCGTTACAAGAATGATATAGTGTACATATATCTGAGCTTATTCAGCTAATCTCCTATTGTACAGATGTATCTGATATGAAAATGTGATTTCCATTCAGCATAATGTGATACACAACACTGCAATAGCTATGTCTAAGCTAGGTTTCATTATAAGCCAAGCTGACTCCAACAGTTGCATAAACACAGCTGTTGTTTGTTTATGTTTAGAAAGGCTTGCAAGCGCCAATTGTTCCTCAATTTCAGATTCAAAAGATAATGGAATTACGTGCTCAATTTCTACTCCAAAAATCTGCCGAAGCACTGACCAGAAATAGACTGCTGTTTGTCAGATTAATGAGGGAGCCATTTGCCAACAACAGACATGCTCAGCTGGACTCCCCTATCAAATAACCATAGTTCAACCCAAAACACAGCTTTGGTTCTACCTGTCAAAAACGAATAAATCATATCCTCATCTTTACATCTTTGGGATTGGTGTTCTGCAACAGCATGGCAACCTGAAACTCGTCCTCCTTGTAGTCGCGTGCTCGTATAGTATTGGCACGCATGTGTACATGTTTGCAAAATGCATATTTTAATGTATGTGTGCTAGATTTTACAATTTGAGTGTGGTTTTGCTGTGCTTTGAATGCTAATCTGCTCAGACAACAGGACCAGCCGGGTCCAGGGGCTATGGGCTAAGGACAGAAGGACCTTGACAGCGCTGAATCTGTGTGAGTGTAAAGATGCCTCCACCCACACTGACTGGTCGGCCTCTTTCACCACATGACTGTCAAGACAATTATGATTGCTCCCATAGCGTAGAATTAGATAAATAAGGCTTGGGGGAGACAACTGGCTGAAATGTAGACAACCATCTAAAATGCAGGCTCAGAAGCAAGTTGGCCATTTTTCAGATACAAGAGGTGAGTGGGGTTTTTTTACATTAAAGTGAAAAGACTAAGATAGAATAAAAAGACAGGAAAGCCTAATTGAGTGATGGGACAGAGAAAAAGATAGGACCTTGACAGCAGAGCCTGAGATTAAAGAGAGAGAGACAAATGGAGAGAAAGTGTAGAACAGTGCACCAATGGCTGGTCAGTCCTGCTATTTGCTACAGTATATTGCTATTAAGACACTGCTGAGTTGAATGCCTCCAACAGCCCCAGTCTTAATATACACACACAAGCAAATCTATACACCACCCTCTGCACTTATGCACCTGCACTCCTTTCGCTAAAAAGCCGGCTCCAGTTATTACACGATAGATCTTTGGCCCCTTGCTAGAACTCTTGCTAGAACTGAGCCACCTGGATATGAGATGAACTAAAAAACTTATCCTCCTACCGTTGTGCAACACAGTGAAAGAAATGACTCAGTCAGGGAGTTAGAACTAAAACAAAAAGAATCCAAATATTTGCCAGGTCAGCGTAATAGTAGCAGTCACCATCACAAAATCACATGCGTCATCTGTAATAGTGCTCATTTATCACGATGCTCACTGAGGAAAGCCAACCTTATGCATGCAGTTCTCCCTGCATTGACTTATTGCTTGTTGTCAGTGTGAGAGGCAATTCACAGACAAGATTCGTCACTGACCTCATCAAGTGCACAAAGAAAACAAATTGTCTGAAAATGTACCAGGTTTATCATTAGTTGACATGTGGCCTATTTTCCACCACCTCTTGTCAGTCTGTAATTTGAAGCATCGACGGCGCAGTCTGCTGCACAATGCACAGAAATGTAACAGCGCTGCTCCACAGAGAGCGGGCGTTGACTTGTATCTAGACAAACAAATCGATAAGCAGTCCACTCTATTCCATTATTGGGCAGAAAAGTTAACCACCAACGCCAACAGTGGGAGCACAGCATCAGTGGAGACTTGCAAGGGGGAGGAGGAACAAAACAAAATGAATTCCCAATTTATTTCAGAGCAAACACTTACAATGGCATCTTATTGATTGAGGACAAGTTGGGTGGAAACTATTCTGTTAGTGTTTTAATGCTGAATTCAGCAGAGCTTTCCCTGCAGTGCCGCCACTACCACTGCCAAAAATATCACATATGGCATTAATGTTTGACCTTAGTTCCACACTTTAGATGAAACTTTGAAGGCATGTTATGTGCAAGGCTGTACTTACAGTAAATATTGAGAAGCAGACTTCTCTTTCAGGACATCTGTTGTCAGTTTAATGAGGGAGCATGTTATTTTTATGGAGTTTTTTGTCTTTAAGATTAATTTCATTGAATCGTTCATGAATGCATTGCTTATGCTAGAAGGACTCTATAAGAACAGATGTTGACGGGTTATTTATCCACAATGAAAAAGCTACTTCCTGGAACAACCAGAAATAAACGACTATGTTGTTATTTAAATGAGTAATTCTCTAAAAATCTCTTGGAAATGCACACTGTGTATTTGTTGTCTAAGGGAGCTAAAGGCAGCTATTTGTGATGTTGTAGCCTCTGTAGGAGAGGTCATTGCTAATCACCCAAACCAGTCGGGGCATTTAATCTCTCTCACCTAAGCAGCAGAAAGTCTGGCCACTCTAAGGGCTTTTGTAGCCTGCGCGTATATTTTCCAGACTCTCTCCCTCATTATTTTCCCACTTTCCCTCTTGCCTTTCTTTTGTTTTTTAAAAAACAGAGTCTTGCTTCTTCAGAATCATTGCTGGTGTTACTATTTTTACCAATCTAACAAGGTTGCTTGGTCACAGAGGACTGTGGGGAGTGGTGAAGAAGAAAAAAATGCTCACTGTGATCGAAGGCGAATACATGGTACTTCTCTTATGCCTGCCCTTAGAGCAAATGGCCCTGGGGCTGAAAGTAGAGCCCCTGAGATGGAGAGAGACGGGAGGAAAAGAACACAGAGCGGGAGCGAGAGCTCCTGCTACTGTCTAGACGATGGTTAGTCAAACTCTTAACCTTGAAGACAGATGAAAAGAATCAGCCTGGAGCTGAGTGAATATGAAGAAAATCACAGTTTAAATCAGGCTTGTGTCCTTTCATTTGGGGAGGAAAAGTTAGAACCTTTGAACAGTTAAAAAAAATAAAAGGACTACAGACTTTGATGTAGCTACTAAGTGAAGTGGAACTTTAGTGAGTTGTGTGAATTGTTCCTAGCCTCTGACCATGTTAATGCTATCCAGAAGCATCAAGTGATTTAATGATTGTTTTGTACTTGTGTCATCTGTCTTTGAATTAGTAATATTTTTGTTTATACTGAGCCGCATTGTAAGTTTTCTGCTTGCTTTTAACTTTTGAAATGACCTATTCCTGGTTAATTCTCTGTCTTTAACAAATGGATATAACCCTGAGATTTGTTTTAATTTAACTAGGAGAGTTAAAAACCTCTGTTTTATACAGATATTTCCCAAGTGTCATTTTGTCAAGTCATATATGTAAACAGACGAACAAAGTCTAATCGTGGCACTTGCCTAAAATGAGTAGAACCTGACTCTGAGAGCTCTAATATTCCCTGTGGTATGGAAGATATTAGAAGTGCATTCTTTAATCAGTCACAGGAAGAAAAAATAAGCAATTAGTACCCTTGTATTTACTCCACCTTCTAATTCTTAAAATTACATTTAGGACTTCTAGATTGGTACGAATGATTACAATATAGGTGGATGCTGTTCTGTTTAGAACCGTTACATCTAAATTCAGGTGTTTTCATGACATCATCATCCCAAGGTCTAAAGAGCTCTCTAGGGCCTTCAGAAAACAAAAGCTATAGATGCCTATGTGGCTAAACTGCCTTAGGCTGGTGGCCGCAAGGACTGAAAAGAGGAACAAACAAAAACACCTGAGAGTATCCTGCATCCGGGGAATTTTTCATGGAAGAATGGTTCAGCTCCTCTGGGCTGCACCTTGGCACAGTCCAGTGTTTAGCGCTTTAGAGCAGCGGTCCCCAACCTTTTTTGCACCACGGACCTGTTTATGTCTGACAATATTTTCACGCCTTCATGCCTTTAAGGTGACGCGGATAAATACAACAAAATAAAACCAGTACCGCTACCAAAAAAAGAAGATTTATTCATAACACATGGGAAAAGACCCAGGGAAACCGAGTTAACGATAAAAACGATAAAAAAATAACGATAAAAACTGATAAAAACCCTGAAAACCATAAATTTCTCACCCAAGCCTCAACTCTAGCGGCCCGGTACCAAACGACTCACGGACCAGTACCGGTCCGTGGCCCGGGGGTTGGGGACCGCTGCTTTACAGCAAGAAGGTTCTGGGTTTGAATGTGATGGCCATTGTCTCGCTCAAAGTAAGAGTTCTCTTACTTTGGTTTCTTCCCACAATCTAAAGATTATTACCATGTGAATATCTGTCTCTTTTTTTATTAGCCCTGCATTACACTGGTGGCCTGTATATGCTCTCTTGACCAACATCAAGAGAGCTTCAGCCCTCCTAAACCCCCGAATTGGAAAAGAAAATAGAAATGGATGAAGAGGAGAAAAAAATTCAGCAGGCTTATATCAGAAAATTGTGGACAATTATGCAAGGGGGAAGTTGGCTGCATGTTTTTTTGCACAGAAAAATTAAAAAACAAAGAACTTTCTGTTGAACATATGACTAAAAAGGCTGTTTTCAAAGTAGGCCCCCTATCTGTCAGTGCAAAATGGGGCATGCAAGTCCGTAGAATGCCTGTATAATATAAGTGAATATCTGTAGAAAGCTTAAAATAATTCTGGAAAATGCAAGTCAGGTCAGATAAGTGCATTTATGTGTAAACACATGTTCATGTTAAAAGTTGATAAAAGCTTGCATTTGTGGAGCACAGTGACACGGTGGTTAGCACTTTTGGCCTGGGTTCGACTCCACCATCTGCCCGGGGCCTTTCTATGTGGAGTTTGCATGTTTTCTCTGGGTACTCCAGCTTCCTCCCACAGCCCATAGAAGTGCAGGAAGTGGGGTGAGGTTAATTTGTGGTTCTGCCCGTAGGTATGAGTGCAAATGGTTGTTTATCACTTTGTGATAGCCCTGCATCAGACTGGTGGTCTGTCCAGGGTGTGCCCTGGCTCTAATTTCAGTATTATCTGTGTTCAGTATTTAACTTTTTTTTTGCATAATTTTTTTAATGATCATAAAATTTAATTTCCTTATACTGAGTGAGAGTTTGTTCTTCCGAAACCATTTGGCAACAAATGATAGCTCTTCATCTAGAATCAGTGTACCAGCATTTTGATGTGAAACAAGTCACACAAAGTAGTTTGATTCTATTTGAGTTATACCTACTTATAAATGCATACTGTTCCCTGACCTTTTCACAGGTCAATGGTCTTTCAAAGTATTAATTCTTTGAACGCTGCTTCTTGCCATTTTGACATAGCACTTGTCAGTGTAAATCCAATCTTTACACCTATATCTGCCATGTTGACAATCTGTTTGTTTAATTACCATCTAATATATCTCACACCAGAACATGCAATCAATACTGTTCACTTGGAACAACTCTAATCTTATCTTTAGAAGACTTAGTGTCCTTCTGCTAATGGCTTTGGTGACAAATACAATGAAGAACGTCCGGATACGTGATGGTTTCCCTTTTATAGAAATACTCTGTCCAAAAGACTTTGTGAGGATCAGGTTATATGAAATCCAATATCCTCCTGTTTACATAGAGGTCACACATGGTCCAGTTGATAATCACTTCTGGCTTCCGTGTCATATAAATAATCATACTCTAAAAAAGAGAAGCAAATTCCAGTGCAGAAAAAAAAATCATTTTCTGCCTGTCAGACATGGAGATGCAGTCATATCAATTTAAATATGGTCCATATTATGTCTAAATAGCAAAAAAGACGAGAGAGGCTGGATTTGGGAAAGACAATTTATTTGGTGCTTTAATGAAGATGCATAGGAGCAGATTTTTCTGTAAAATGGAAAGTAAATTCACTGAGTGACTCAGGACAAACAGAATACCTTTAAGGTCATAGAATATCAATATTAATAGATGTAAAACTACAGAGAGCTGTGCTATTCCCCAAAGGTTAATGCTACTGACAGGATACATGACATAACATCCATACAGTCTGGCTAAAGATGAAAACTGTAGTTAAAGGTGCCCTTTTTCTGGTGCCTTATGTCAGTATGGTGACAATTTGTGGCACAATTACAGGATGGCATGACGGAAAGATACTGCCATGTGTTCAAATGTTATTCACATTGTGTTCCAAATGGTCAACATTTCAATAGGTTTTGCAAAACTACTGCCGGGGTACTAGTGAGCATTTTTATTGATGTGAAAACAGCTGACACAAATTATCTACTGTCATGTGCTACTTGTGAGAATGAAAACAATGGACATATAACCAGATCCAACTCTACCAATATTTTCTGGTGTTCATCTTGTGAGAGTACTTTTAAATTTTTTCAGAAGCTATTAATATTAATAGAAATGTATGATAGCTCATGGTCTAGTAGATAATTCCAAGTGACTCTGGTGATCCTCTGACTCTTAACCACTACAACATCCTTTGAGCTGTCTCAAAAATGAAAACATTTAAACAAAAGTTTACTTTCCAGTGGCTAAAAGCCTTAGCCTTTTTTCATTTCTTGTCAAAATTGGACTCTTCCCTTCCTTCTGGGGACTTTGTCATGTAGAGCCTGATTGTGCAATAATACTGCAGAGTGGAACTGCGCACCATTACTCTTATGACAGCTAAGCCTTCTTGAACCTCTTTTGCAGTCATATGAGGGTTTAACTTTCCATTTCTGCCCTGCAGTTTTATTGGAAAGTTTTCTTGGTCTTTCAGGTCTCTACTGCTACAGTTCCCCTTAACTGCCATTTCTTAATGACATTTTGGACAGTGGAAATTACAAGCTAGAAGTGCTTTCATATCTTTTTATAGCCGTCCGTGCTCTGTAAGCATCAATTAGCTTCATTTTCAGATCAGCAGCAAGAGGAGTTCATGGTTGTTGAGTGTTACCACAAAGTTTGAAGAGTCAGAATAATTTTCATGGTCTGTAAATGTCATTCACTGACAATTTTTAATGACAAGTCACCTGACCAGTCAATTAAGTGTTTTACAAATAGAATACATGTCGCACAATTTTTCAGTTCATGAAGTAAAAATGTATTTTAATTAATCACAGATAGACTGTGCTGCTAGTACAGCAGTACTCTTCTTAGTTTTTTTTCTTTTTCTTTTCTTTAATGCACAAAGTAGTAAGGACTAAATATAACAGAAAACAATTATTTATGGTCAACATGGTGGGAGACTGCGATGCGATTTCACCCAAACCATGTTGCTGCTGTTAACACTAAAACCGCCATGAGCTGCTTTATTCTCTATTTGCTGTTCTAACAAGGCAAGAAAAAAATAGCATTTTTCTACTTTATCTCTAAATGGGTTTACACCTATGAGTGAGAACAAATCAACTATCACGACAGAGAAAACTGTAAAATGCTTCAACTGCCCTGAAAACACAATACTCAGTAATGCGTACAATATGTAATATGTCCCGAGGTCAAAATGGGACACGCCCCCTAGGATGGTTGAGAATGACCAAGCTAAGGTCCTGTGGGACTTACGAATACAGATGCACAAACCGGTGATGGCTAACCAGCCGGAAATAGTAGTGGTGGACAAGCAGAGGAAGACGGGTGTAGTGATAGATGTAGCGATATCAAGTGATGGCAACATCGGGAAGAAGGAACACGAGAAGCTCGAGAAATACTAAGGGCTGGGAGAAGAACTAGAGAAGATGTGGATGGAGAAGTACAGTATTGTACATTTTAAGGCTACAACAGCTTATCAATGATCCAATACCTTAGGGCCAATGTACTCTTGCAGTATTTTTCCTTATATATCTCATTTGTTAATTATGTAGGTTATTATATATAAAATGGGCATATGATAAAATATAAAATAATAAAATATAAAAACATATTTTTTTAAAGAATTTTGTTCACTCACATAGACAAGAACTGGCGTTTTCTAGTTTTTTTATGAAAACTCAGAGCATCTATCTACACCCACACCTTAAGCCAATTTAGAATCACTAGTTAAGCTGCAGACGGGCTTTAGAAGAAAACCATTCCACCCAGTGAAAACCTGCTAGGAAGGGAGGAAGATCACCCCTGTCATAGCAATGTTTTTTTATCTAACTTAGAAGATCATTTAAACTTTACATCTAAGAGTAGAATTTATTATTTGTCTAATGTTTGTTTGTATTTAGACAAACACAGAAGGTCTCATGATATTCCAGACTTAAATCTAGAAAAAATACTTTCAAGCAATTATCATTAAAAACACGAACATGTACCTTTTACTGCTTGATAACATATATGCCCTTTCAGCCTTCAGAAAGGTAGTCATAATTACCTTGAGGTCCAATAATTGGCTGAAGTTTGTGCATTCTTGCAGACTATACTGTAGACGACACTATCCATATTTCTCACAGTTCACTGTCTGTTCCACATTCAAATCTCCCATAATGTTTATATAATAACTTAGTAGTCAGTTGTGTCATTTAATAAAGTCAATATGAATTTATTGAAAATCATTGCAAATGTAGTTTTTATTTTTGCAGGGACTAGACATGATCTGTGCTTATCACATTTTTTATTTTTCTCTTCAATGTCATTGGAAACACTGTGAAAAAGTAAAACAAAAAGTCGGAAAGATAAAACTGCACCTTAACTCGTAACTGATACACAGAAACATGAGGAAAGGACAAAGTGTGCTAAGCTTTTCCACTGCTCCCAAAGCAGTGGGAGCAATGAATTCATTTTAATGGATCCTTAAAAATGGTGGGCTGTGTTTGTCATTTGTCATCAACTAATGTGATCTTACAGATCACTAAAGATATATAAATGCCTGTTATATAAAGAAACAGGAATACCATAAGATTTTGCATTTTAATACAAGTTTGTATAGTTACAGTGAACTTAAAGAGGAACAGAGTCTATTCTGAATAGCAAAACAACCAAATTAGGTGGTTCTTTTCTTTAACTATATATATATATAGCTTGCCAAATATAAACCCTGTTACCCAAGCAAGTCAACATTTCTCTCGGATCAAAAAATGTCTTAATGTTGACTAGAATACACAGCATCTACCTTTGTTGCTTAGCAACAAAAACATTTTATGGAACTGCAAAAATGATGGGATGAACTTTTGATTTGACAGTTTTTCCTTGAAGAGGACATCGGAAACCAGAATGGTTGCTATGGTATTTACTTTACGTTTCCAAAGGCGCATAAAAATCTTGATACAACAAACATGAAAATTAGCCCAATTCCAGCAACACATGAAATCACCACTCTGATGTGCAAATATGTTTTCCACATCTTTTGATGGTCTCCCACTTTAGAAGCTATGTGGCATTAATGCACTGTCTTGTAGAAATTTTCTTGTGCCTGACTTCACTTTTCCTTATCCATTTGCCCTTTTGAAGCTGTGGATTCACATTGTACTGGATGGTCTTTTTCCCTGGAGGTGATTTCAGCTTTGTACCTGATAAGAAGTGCTGTGTTCCTCCAGGGTAAGCTGTCTGATGTGAGAGAAGCTTAGTACCCTGGAATACATCCATTTCCTCAGGAAATACACTCACATTCATACACATGTGCACACGCGCCAAAAGAAACCTACAGCTTTTCACTGTAAGGGATACAACAACTTGAGACCATCAAATCATGGTCCAAATAAGCCAATCTCAACAGCAATTTGTACTTATTTGCTACAATCACTTCACACAAAGTAGGTTTCTACAAAGGCAATATTTTGATTCCACCTTCAACTAACTTTGATTTTTTTTTTTTGTTGTTATATGTGCTTTGGGATAATTCAGTTCAATTCAATTTTATTTATACAGCGCCAAATCACAACAACAGTCGCCTCAAGGCGCTTTATATTGTAGGATAGACCCTCTAACTGTCTAACTCAACAATCATATGACCCCCTATGAGCAAGCACTTTGGCGGCAGTGGGAAGGAAAAACTCCCTTTTAACAGGAAGAAACCTCTGACAGAACCAGGCTCAGAGAGGGGCGTGGGTGAGAGAAGGAAGACAGGATAAAAGACAGAGAACAGTGGTAAGAACTAGTCTTGTGTTGAACAGACAGCCACAGTGTGAAGAGACTCTGATTGGACTTATAGGATGGGCACACAGGAACAGACTAATGGTAATGTTGCAGCCAGAAATAGATCAGCAATGACAGATGAAATAACTGTTAGTGACACAGACTGCACAAGTACAGAGCTAAACTGGTCTTAACTCTGGTGAAGTCTTAAATATTTTACATGGTTACTTATACAACCACAGTCTGGAATGGTCACTAGAGTGGCCTTTTGTCAAGTGCAAAGCAATATGAAATGAGACAGTTTTAGAGGTAAATCGGCCTTTCGACTAAGTAGGTATGCTATTTTCTAAAAACAGACCATCTAAAAATCTAAAAACCACTTTATCTAAAAACCCACCTCAAATATTTTCTACACTGTATTCTTTCAAAAAAAAGGGCACAAGATAACTGTCTTATTGAGAAGGATTGCCCCATTCTTTTCACTGATACTTAATAATTCAAGTCCTAACCTATATGACGATATGAAAATAAATCCTCCTCTTGTTGGGGTAGGCGCAACATATTAGTATTTGCCTGTTCCACAAAGAAGCAGCTTTCCTTAGCATTTAGAGAACAAGTCATTTCACAATTAGGAAGTTTCCTGTAGAAGAACAAGGGACTCTTTGACCTTGTCCTGTGTCCGATTCGGTAAATCCTCTCAGTGACCTTTTGCTAAGCTCACCCGCTTAGTGTTGCAACACACATGTAATTTACAGTGAATATGGTGATATATTTAAACTTGGAATGTACAGTAATTAAAGAGCACACAGAGATCTAGAGAAGAAGAAAAAACAACACTGCATGCAACATTGTTCATGAATTTGCAAAGTGGAGCTTTTAGTCTTTATTAGAAAAAAAATGCAACAGTTTTTTAACCCATGGTTGGTGTCAGTGTTCGAATGTATACATGGACAACACAGAGCAATATTTGCAATTTAGCATTTGTGTTTTTAAACTGCGTCTATTCACCCAGAGGAGTCTATGGTGTAGTGCCTGTCTGTAACCCCTATTGCCCTTGCATCGGCAATGCAAGAGTCACGTCTGGACTAATTGTCTGCATCAAGGCACGCCTGCGTTAGCTTTGGAGATGGTTTGCACCAGAACTGAACTTATAGCTTCTTTGTCTTAATAACATTTGAAACAAAATCTGTGTTTTTAAGAGCTTTTTTTTAGGACAGTGTCCACTGTATCTCCAAAAGTTGATTCTGTTCATCTGAACGTAGCGTTTTCTGGAAGAAACGTTTCGTCACTCATCCAAGTGACTTCTTCAGTCTCCACTGAAGAAGTCACTTGGATGATTGAGAATGCATCAAGAAGTGTCCACTGTAATTTTTGGCATGTGAGTTGGGTCAAGAGGAATCAGTTAATCAAATAAAGAGCAGAAAAGAGTTCATATCTCTGATAGGGAGCGTCTTGGATTCTATTATGCAGATATTCCCTTCCTTTCCTTTCTTTTTTAATAATATTACCAATAGCTTCATTGAATCAAATAATAAGCATAATGCTGTGCTTTTTGTGAGTAGCTAAAACCAAAATGAACAAAAAGCGTATTGCTTAATACTAGAGATGGACCGATCCGATATTACGTATCGGTATCGGTCCGATACTGACCTAAATTACTGGATCGGATATCGGAGAGAAATAAAAAATGTAATCCGATCCATTAAAGGTCCAAAAGCACCTCACAAAACTTGCGACATGGCGTAACCCAGCTCACGACCTTAGCACGTCGGAGCAGTATGCGTCACGTGATAGAGCGGCTGTGGCGTGTGAGACCTGTCGGCGGTCTGGTTGAGTATTTGGAGCCTCGCTACCAAACCGGCATTTCATCTCCGAGAAAGCTGTCCCAGAGAAGTTCATCTCTGAATGTTTGTAAAGCGTCCTACTTTGTCAAAACATCCTACCGTAGCGTAAATTTATAGTCATGTCTATCAATCCGTCCTACCTTATCAGAATATACTACCTTACGTGGTTTATGCCTAGACCGAACATATCAATAGTTAGGATGGGCAAATCACACTTATCCAAACGTGCTTCCTAACCCTAACCCTTTTTTCGTGCGCACCAGATCGGGGTAGGATCAAATAATAGGCGTGTACTATTAACACTGAAAACATGGGCGTTTTGAGTTGTGCGCGCGCATGCACACAACTCAAAACGCCCATGTTTTCAGTGTTAATAGTAGCAACAGGTAGGACAGCTTGATAGGTAGGGTGTTTTGTCAGAACACCGCCTCTCATTCTCCCCCCCTCCCTCTCCTGTTGCTACTTCAATCATGAAACTGATCAATGATCAGGTGATCGGCTTTTCTGTTGCGAGTCCGTCTCTCTTGTTTGTTTATCTCCCACTTTGACCAGAAAGAGGAAACCAGCGGATAAACAACAGCAGCACGTTTAAGCTTGATAAGCTGTTGATAGAATTTATTTAATATTACTTTCTACACCAGGATCCTTTTCTTCGTAGCTGACAGCTGGTAACGGTGCAGGGGCGGGTCTAGCAAAGTTTTGCCAGGGGGCCAGGTAGGGCATTAATAGGGAAACGGGGGCACAAAGAAATACTTTTCTTTCTTATTCTCATTTAAAATGTCTAGCTTTTAATAAATAATTATCTGAATCTTACAACCAAAGTTTTCAT
>VUQG01034792.1:0-31688 GCA_015106755.1 Etia nguti
TCACTCAGGCGGACATCCATATCAGCCAACCAAACGACAAGCTCCTCCCTTTGTGCTTCAAATCCCTCCCACTCTGAGACAAGGAGCTGAGAGAGAGAGAAAAGAGTCAATTATAAAGAAGAGAGAAAAGTGAAACCCTCCTCAGAAGGTCTGACTCGCATACCTGCAGTCGACCTGTGATGGAGTTTGGCGTTCACGTCATCCCAGCGGCGGCCGCACTCCCTCGCCGATGCCAGCAGCCGAGTCTACAGGGTGCCCTGGAAAAGCCGAGTTAATGTTCGACTCCTCCTGGTCAGGCTCTCCAGCTGGATAAGCTGAGGTCCCGCCTCTCGCCGCAGCCTCTGAACACACAAACACAAATGGCATCTGAAGCAGGAGGTACAGATTTTTTTTGCTATTCTTTTCTAAATCCAGGCTTGATCACGTGGAGGTATTTGGAAAACTTTTTTGGCCAGTGGACGACTGTTATCTTGCAGAAAGTCAAATCAAATGTATGCGATACACAATCAATTCACAAGAATATATATTATTTTAAAAAGTCCCGTTCTTGCCTGATTTCAAGTGAATTCTGCATCAAAACAGGGTGACAGAATTAAAACGAGTGTTTGCAGCAAATGTCCCAGGTATTTAACTTCTATAGAAGTTAAATACCTGGTACTCTCCATCAGTTTATAAAAATGGAACAAGCTTCAGGTCCAGGTACCAGGTACTTTCATTTCAAACACATAAAAACAATCTGTAGCCTCAAATCAAAAACAATTCTCAATTACATTCCTCATTTGAAGTGTTTTTGTATCTTACTCTTTTAGTCATGCACATTTGTAAACTTATTGTTGTGTGAATTTATGTGTATATAATTCACCACTGTTTCCTGTCTTGGGCAGGACATACTTGGAAAGCAGATGTCAAAACTCATATAATCCTGGTTAAACACAATTTATTTCCATGGTGTCCCTGCAAGCTGTATTAGAAAATTACAGGCCAGAAACTGACTGATTACAATATGTATCCAGAAACAATAAGGAAACAACAGCAAAAACCTCAAACAAACATCAGAAACACAGAAAAACACCCATCAGTTTGCTTCTGCCTGAAAAGACAAACGTAAGTAAATCATCTTTGTTTTCAGAACTCTCAGTTCTCATGTGGTTTGGATCAAAGCTTTAAACTATAATCAGCAACTTCGCCAAAGTAAATTATCATTTTCCAAAGTGCGGTGGTGCCACATGTTTGTAAGGAGACCTGAATTCTTTGGTTTTCTGAAAAGACTCAAGCTCCACCTGGTGGACACCAACCAATATCCATAATTTGTCAAGCCAGACTGCTTCTTCCTCTTGTTTTAGCTGTTCCAGTTAAGGGTTACCGCATAGAAACATCTGCCTCCATCTCACTCCATCTGTACCATCATCCTCTGTCACACCAACCCTCTGTATATCCTCCTTCAAAACATGCATCAATCTTCTTTGTGGTCTTCTTCTCCTCCTTCTGCCCAGCAGATTGTCCTCAACCAGCCTCACAGACTTCTCTGCCACTCCCGACTTCCTGATGCAGCGCCACATCTTTCTTGGCACCCAATAATATGTTTTCTAGATCCGCAAAGACAGTGACGTCCTTCTGACATTCTCTATACATTTCCATCAACACTCGCAATGCAAACATGACATCTGTAGCGCTCTTTCTCAGCATGAACCCATACTGCTGCTCACTGATCATCCCTTTCACTTTACTTTCACTTTCACTTTATTTCTAAAACACTTTAAAAACAACATAACAGCTGACCACAGTGCTGTACCAAAATTAAAAATAAGAAAATGAAAATAAAACAACAAATCAGTACAAGCACATACAAAGGGTAAGAAGTTTAAGACAAATGACAACTCACACTTGGTTAAAAGCCAAGAAGAAAAGGTGGGTATTTAAATGAGTTTTAAAAACAGAAAGGGATGGAGCCTGCCTGACATCCAGAGGCAGCTCATTCCACATTTTAGGAGCCAAAACTGCAAAGGCTCTGTCACCTGGTTAGCTAATCTTAGAGCATGTGACAGCGTTAAGGGTGAAGCAATCAGTACGAGTACATTGCTACATTCCTCAGACATCCTCTCATACTCGAAGGTTGTTTTAAACAATCTGGTCAAATATTCCACTTCCCTCTCCCCTAGACATCTCCAATACTCCACAGGTATGTCATACGGATCAGCTAACTTTCCACTCTTTATCCTCTCCATAGCCGCCCTCATTTCCTTGTTACTAACCCTCTGCAGTTCCTGATTCACTAACTGTCCTCCACCCATCTTCCTCTCTCTAACTTTTCTCTCTTTTCTCGTTAGCAGATTTCTGTTTCTGTCCTTAACCACCCTGACCTTCTGCCCATCCTTTCCTCAATCTTTCTTCACTGTACACATCACCTCCCAGTACTCCTGTCTACTTTCTTTAAATCCCTGACTATCCTGCTGTTTCTCTGCTAACTTCTTCCTAAGACAGCCTGTATGTCCTCAGCCCAAAACCAAGTCTCCTTGTCTCCTTTCCTCTGTCCAAAGGACACATCAAACAATTTCTTGAAAGTTTCCCTCAGGACTACAGCCATACTTATCCAGCCATTCAGCAATTTGTCCCCACCACCCAGAGCCTGTATCAGCTACTACACAATACCTCCTTATCACTTGTTTCTTTCAGCTACATGTCCAACGAAGTCCACTCCAATATCCAATATCAGTCAGCTCTCTCCCTTTACTGCTCATAGACCCTACATCAAGTCCCTACTCTCACTTCTACACTTTCCTGCTCTCTCACTGCCTCCTAACATGCCTTCCCCCTCTCCTCTTCCTTTGTCTTCTGCCAACAGTAGCACAGTTTTCTTTGGCACAAGCATGAGATTTTATCCTGGATGCCCTTCCTGATGCAAACCTCTCCATTTATTTCGCCCCCCCTGACCCTGGCTGTTTTTTGTTAATCCAGCCTGAATTAATATTACTGTATTATTAAGAGAATAAAAAAATCTTGTGATAATCATATATTAAAAAAAAGTTTAAGCGTGATTTGTTTGTGGTGTTCAGTAACGATTTAGGATAAGTTAAAAAAAATTTCACCACATTTAACTTTGTCTTATTCTTCTTTTCTTTACTTTCTGTCATATAGAGTGTGACCAAGGTGGATCCTCATATTAAACAATAAAAAGAAGAAGTTCAAGGTTATAAAGCTTAAGAACTGAAGTCAATGTCACATCAGGATCACCACAGACAGACATGACGTATAAAAAACACAAAACAACACCTCTCCATTAAGATGCTCCCTTTTTGTGGGAGCAAATCAGACAACTCATGAAATTAATATTTTAAAGAATTTCTTTCTCTAATAAAAAAAAAAAATCTGTTAAAAGTTTTTAAACCTGGAAGAAAGGTGACAATATGAGCCTTTTACTTCATTCCTGGGAGTGTTTAGTGTCTTTGGTGATGCCTGGCTGATGAGGGAAGCACAATCTGATATCTCCATGTTGGTGTTGTTCCTGGATAATCAAACTTGATGTTGGTCCACATTCCACATTGCAAGTGACCACTCACATTTCTGTGATGTCATACTTTTGTGATGTGGAAACACCATTACACCACACACTAAACCTTAACCCAAAGAGCTTAACCCTAACTATAGCCCTTTAACCCTAACCACAATCACGTCCCCAGCCCCAACCCTGACAGCCTTTTATTTTCAATGTTTTCCTGAGTGGACATTGGCAGTTTTTGTTTTTTCCACATCACAAAACTATGAAATCATAACAGTGTGACTGGTCACTTGCAGTGCTGAACTTGGACCAACATTAATTATGATAATCCAAGAACAAGACCAATAAGATAATAAAATTAAGGCATCTGGCCCTCTATTTCACACCAGCTGGCATCAACCCCCTTTATGTTTTGATTCTGTTAGTTTACTCATGATGACGTATCTGTTATTTAAGCACGTCTTGTGTGGACTCTTTCCTTGGCACTTGTAACAACAGTGTTCCAATCTTCCATAAAGACAGTTTATAGCTGTGCAAATGGTTCTTTTGTGTTTTTACCAAATGGGTGAAAGAGTGTGTGTCCCTTTGCGCTCACTGCACATGAAATTCCAGGCTCTTCAAGGAAATTCAAGGCCTTGTTTGATGGAGTCTGGTTCAATGATCTTTTTTATTTACTTCCAATTAAACTTTATAATTCCAAATTCACCAGATGTGTTTTTCCTTTTCAGGGATTTTCATGTGTTTAGAGTGCTGTATAGGAGATTATAGTGTGCATGCATACTCTGCCATTATCATACCTTATATATGACTCTGAGTTTAAGTTGAAGTTTGGACTTGTAGCAGCTGCAGGGTCTTTTCTAAAATCTCTTCCAGGATCTCTACACTGCTTTTTTCTCTCCTTCTGAGGGGGGAATCACCGAGGCGGGGGCTTCTGCCTCAGATATCGCTGCCTTGTCATTTAGGAGCCACATGACATTATCCTGCAACAAGGCGAGTTTGGGGTTTCAAAAAAAAGTGGGGCTTTATAGTGACTGTAATTGGAGCAGGAGCCACATTCCTGAGCTGGAGAGCGAATCTGAAATAGTCCCCAACAACGGGGGATGATTAAAAGACACCACTGCCAGCTGACTTCTCCTTATAATTTGAGTCTATTTCTGGATTTGCTGATGGTTTATAAAAAAAAAAAAAAGAAGGGACAGCATGTTCCAGATGTGGGCCCTCCTTCTTTTTCTCCTCCTCCTCCTCTGGCTTCAGCTTCCACCTCCAACATGTCTGACAGAGAGGTGGGTGGAGGTGAAGGTGGAGGTGGAGGGAGGGTTGTGATTGAGCGCAGGAGAAATTTGGCAAGTGCCCTCGAAAAGAAAGAGCAGGAGAAGAGATGGTTCAGTTCTGAGGACGCAGCAGAGGAGCTGCAGACGGATCATCATGAGGATGGAGCTTTTATCCAGGATGAAGGCTGCTGGGGTCGTTACGCTGATGATGATGATGATCAGCCTTCACCAGATTTATTCTTCTTCTGCTCAGGTTAGTACCGGTGTCTGACTTGGTCATGCTTTTCTTAGAAAATAAGAAAAACATGAAATTATCTATATTTGGACCGAAGGTCTCATAAGACTAATTCAATTTAATGTAATAAAAAAATAACGACTATTTTTCTGGTTAAATAAAATACATAAGAATAGTTCTTATCGTGTTTGCATTTTACTTTTATAGCTTTTAGGCTATAACACTTTAATGTTCCCAATCTTGGAGATGATATTCCTGAAAAAAAATTTTTTTTCATCCCCTAAAGCGAAAATAAAACATCAGAATCATGTTTAAAATATCAGCTGACCCCTCTCTAAGTAGTAGGGCACTGAAAAAAATGATTTTTTGGTCCTCATAAACATGAAGGAACAATTTTGAGTAAAATGCCAATGAAATATATGAAATCAAAAGTTCATATGTTCCAATTAAAAATCATCAAGGAAAATGAAGTAAATTTAATTTGGCCAGGTTCCATTAATATTTTTTTTTTTACATTGTACATTGTAACAAAATTACATGGAAGACTTACATGTAATCTAATTACTTTAGTCAGCATTTTGGGTATAAATGTTTTTTGAGTAAAAGTTGACATCAAAATTATTTTATATCCAAGTTTTATTTCTTAGAGAGCCAAAAAAGTTAGAACATGATCTGATAGGAAGAGTGAAGGGACAAAGCTTTTGACATTTCTGTGTATATTTTTTTTTAAATTAAAAATATATTTGAGATTATTTATTGAAATATAGTGCAGTACCACACACTATGATTATAGATATACAAAAAAAATCTATTTAGCTCTGTCAATTTGGCCATATAATGTTCATAATCATCTCCTCTTGCATGTCCAGAGAGCTTCAAGCATGGCTGATATTTTTAGATCTTCTGTCAACTCGTTTTTCAAACTGATTTAAACATTCATGCAGACAATCATCGCTGATTATGAGAGCTCGGTCTACAACTACGACTCAGTTTTCAGCCATTAAAGAATCCAGTTTTCAAACCTGAAGGCAAAGAGCAGCAGGGACACATATTCATCGTTTTCTCAGCATACATCAGGTTGTGAATCTGTAATATTCAGATGTTTCTGAGTGAGAACATTCAGCAGAAATGACCTGAACTGGAATTTCAGGCACCACAAACACACCTATTCTCACTGTAGCTTTGTGTGCTTCAAAAACTAAGATCAAGTTGAAGATTCATCTTTCTGACATGTTGGAGAAGATCCAGCTAGAAGCAGTAAGTATAGGAGGACACATTAGGAGTTCTGCTGAGAGATCTAAAAATAGCAGCTGCAATGAAAACAGTGCAAAGGTGCACAGGAGCATAACCTTGAATTTGATTCAGGTAAATTTAAACCAAGTGGAGCTCTTTGAACTTTTTAATCTTGTGTACCATTAAATAATGTCCAAAAAACTAAGATTCAAAAAATTCAACAACTATGACACACACTTAGCCCTGGTCCACAAATCAATCAAAGCGCAGGAACGAAATTCTTGTTTTTACTGTCGTTAGAGTTCGATTACTCACACCAACACCAAAGTCTGTTTAAATACACAGTAGCTGCAGCTCAGCACGCAGAGCTCAGGTTTACCCTCCTTAGTCTTCACTGCCTGTAAGAAACCAGAGGAACGCCTCCAAACACCGAAAACACAAACCACAAGTTCGCTGTGTGGCAGCAGCGCCGAGTTAAGCTGTGTTTCAACAGTGATTGTGAGGTGAGCAGCTGCTTCTGGTTCAGTTTTCACCCAGGCTTAACTGCAGCTCTGAAAAACCTCACCTCTGTGTGCAGACCTCACAGCTGCAAACAGAATGTGATGGTAATCTGATGTCATCTTCTGCCTCTAGCCAAACAGATTATTACAACCTTGGAAAAACTTCATGTTTTCATTTTATTTTGGGCCTAAAGATAGAATTAATAATAATTAATGAATATTTATTGTGACAGGAGTCATTTAGAAGTATAAACACACATCCGACGTGGACATTTGAGCTTCAGTCAGCTCAGGGTTTTGGTGTTCTGGCCTCAGAACTTCTTCAGCTTATTATAGACAAAGATTAGATGGAGGAAGGCCTTCTCTAACCGCTCCTCGTCCCACCCCCACAGGAGTGTCCACCCACTCACGATCTGCTGAACTCGCTGCGGCAGGTGGAGAAGATGCTGGCAGTCCATGAGACGTCCTATCAGCAGGGCCTGCGCTCCCTAAAGAAGAAGATTAGTGCCCTGCACAACAGCACCATGGCCGTCTTTAAAATCGGTAAAAAAAAAATATATATATATATGGTAAAAGTGGGAGGAGTTTTTGGTGTAGTGTCCCCATCAGGAAAAGGTGGAGACTGTCAATAACGGCAGCACTAGAATAAAACAAAAGCATCTGGGGAATAACCTGGTGCATAACTTTTCTGAGGTCCAGCAGGTGGATTAAGATGATCTCAGAAAGTAAATGTTTTGCCTTCCAGCATCCTGCCCCAAACCGGATCCCCCCGCTCACGGCCGCAGACTGGGCAGGGTGTTTGGCATCGGACATGAGGTCCACTTCCTGTGCAAGTCCGGCTACGAGCTGATTGGTCCTCGGACCCGAGTGTGTCTGGAGTCTCTGAAGTGGAGCGGTCAGCAGCCCATGTGCAGACGTGAGTCTCTGGAGGTCAATCACAGTTCTGCTTCAAAGTTTTGTGCTTCTGTTTTTTTAAACCTCGTTTTTCTTTTCAGGCCTCAACAGCACCGCCAACTCCCTCCCCTCCTTCTCTCCTGCTTCTCCTTCCTCCTCCGCCTCCTCTTCATCATCATTTCCTGCTTCTGCTGCTCTGTCAGCATCCTCTTCAGCAACTTCACTTTCTCACCAATCACCCACGTCATCCTCTCCCTCCTCTTCAGTACGACCCTCTCACTGCACACACTTCCTGGGCTCCACCCGCTGCACCTGTGACGTGGGCTTCACCATATCGGGCCGTGACAACAACATCTGCACAGGTGATCATTCCGTACCAGTAACCATCACATAATGAAACGCTGATCATTCTCAGCAGTCAAAGAAATCGATTTTTGATATTTTTCGCTTGAGAACCAAAATTGTTGGATGTAAATTTTCTTTCACTTAATCGACTAGAATTTTGTTTGTGTCTGTTTCAGATATCGACGAGTGCCATCTGTTTCCTCTCGGTCAGCCCGGCCGGCTCTGCGTCTATCAGTGCGTGAACACACCCGGCAGCTTCCACTGCATCTGTCCGTCCGGCTACGACCTGACCAGAGACGGCCGCGGCTGCACAGGTCAGAGTTCAGAGGCCATCCTGTTCTATTTGGGGAATGTTTGAGATGTCTGCACCCTTGTAGTTGTACCTCTCACCTTTGACCTTTCGCACTCAGACATTGACGAGTGTGAAAACCGGATGCACAACTGCACAGCAGACCAGCTGTGTGTGAACACCTACGGAGGTTTCCAGTGCGTGACAGTGGAGTGTCCTCGCATGAAAAACGCCACGTACATCAAAACATCGTCCATGTAAGAGTACTTACCGCCCTTTTTCTCCTCCACCTTCCTCTGAGCTGTTCTCTTCTATCTTAGCTTCTGTATCCTGTTTGTGTCTCCATATCTCCACATAAACTTCTAGTTTTTACAGTCTGAAAGTTTGCAAATCTCACTATTTACTTTAAAGGCAAACAATCTGAGTTTCTAGTTTGCGTCTCATTTTTCACAGTTTTTGTGATGGTTTACAGACAAGCTGGCATCTTCCATGCAAACTAATGGTTACTGTGGCAACCTGCTAGCCACCTAAGCCATAATAAGAAGGTTTTTGGTACAGCACCAAATAACTCTTTGCAACCAGTTTCACACTAGCAACTCTCAGCAACCACTCACCAGTGGGTCGAGGACTAGACACTTTTTCCTATCAACAGATGGTTGCCAAATGATTGCCAACCAGTCTCTAAGCCTGTGTGAGTGGGGCTTACTAATATTAACTCGAATAAAGAAAGGTTAGGGTGTAATTTGATCCCAAAAACAAAAACAATCCCTCTGTGAATCAAATTCACAATGTGATGCGATATTTGTCCCATCAGTCAAAAATCAGTCCGCATGCTGTTTGAGGCAATCCAGAGGGTTGCAGAACATCCGGAAACTTCTCCAAGTTCTATGGACTTTGTCTATTTGTCTAACAACTGTGGATGAAAAAAAAACTCTGATTCTGAATTTGAAACTAGCGATCAAGCAGTTAAAAGAATGACTGCCCTGAACTACACTCAATTTAAATCACACATCGAGAGTGCAATTAAACAGCACCCAGAAACACGAAGACACAATCAAAACCATAAACCTGTCACCTCAGAAGAAAAAGAATCAGACATAAAGTCAATGACAGGGACAGCGATAAAGAAATATTTGAGAAACAATGACCTCAACCTCACAGTTAACCACTTCCCTTCTCCACCCATCTCTTAGCTCTGGCAGAAACTGGGCTGAGAGTCAGCCTGAGGTTTGGCCTCAGATGAACTGCTGAGTTTTCAGGCTCCAGTTAGCTGATCGGTCAAGAGCCATGAAACGTGTTTACAGCACTGGACGTGTCTACCACAGCAGATTGTTCAAGTACTTTAAATCTGTTCCACACCTGGAATCACAGAGATTGCATTCTCCCAGTCAAACCCAAGAAACTGCAAGGCAAATACAGTAAATACAGTAGCTGCATGAAAAGCAAATAATGTATTTATTACACATCAAAGCACTGGGTTGATAGTGAGGAGAATCATATTTCTGAGGAGGTTAATCTGATCACTTCTTTGTGGGGAAAACCACCTAAAGAAAAAATAAACTATTGGGAGAACTTATTGTAAAAGTTGCCCATCATTCATCTTCGATTTGAAAGAGGATGTCAAAGGCATGTAATCTGAGCGAGCCTTTTGTTGGACACGCTAGCTAAAGAGGGACTTGGATAAAGATGATTTAGCAAGCCAGAATTTCAAGACAAACGTTTGCAGAAAACAGCCGTTGTATCATCTGTTTCCTGTGTTTTGGTCACAAAAAAATTGAAAATTGTGGGCACACAGGATCTCCAGGGTGTTTGGCTTAGTTCAAGGGTTCTGAAAAATGTTTTCTGAGAGGATTTGCAGTGGAAACTTTACTCTGAAGTATTATAACTATAAAATTTTAACACTTTAATTAAAAACTCAGAATCATTTGGCATAAGACTAGAACAAATGGCAGCAGAGCAGGGAAAAAAGACTGTATGTAGTGAAAGTCCCCACATTAGTGCCATCACAAAAGAATTTCTAACCTTGATACAAAACCTTTAAAAAATATCAACACTTGAAACTATTTTACAAATTCGTCAAATATTAATATTAACAAAAGCCTCTTGAGGTAGAATCTAGTTTAAAATATATTTTTTAAAGATTTGCATGATTCACAGTTCAAAATAAACCTTTCATTCATTCATGCTCTGTCTGAAATGAGCTGTTTTAACTCACCCCAACCCCCAACTGGTCGCTGAAGATGTCCGCCTCTTCCTGAGCCTATTTCTGCTTGAGGTTCCTTCCTGTTAAAAGGGAATTTTTCCTTCCCATGGTCGCCAAAGCGCTTGCTCATATGGGGTCATATGATTGTTGGTGTTCTCTCTGTATGTATTATTACAGGGTCTTTACCTTTACCTTTACAATATAAAGCGCCTTGAGGCGACTGTTTTTGTTATTTGGCGCTCTATAAAAAATATAATTTAAAATTGTAAAATTGAACTCCACCCATTTCAAGCCATCTTTTTTCTGATTGCCTGCCCCTCATAGTATAGGTTTTGAACCAGATGTATGGCTGTTGGTTCTGTAGCTGAGATGACCATATGAAGAATAACCTCTCTCTGACCACTCAGAGAAAAAATATACAAACTGTATAATTGTTGTTATGAGTTTAGAGGCAGTCCATGTTTCAGACCATCTGAGCTTTTGGCTCACAGAGGTCACTTATACATATACTGAGCTCATTATCACTCAGCTCTTGCTATGTTTATATTCACTACTGGGACACAAGATATATGACAGAAAACCCTAACTTAGTCAAACATTTCAGCCATGTATGTTACCAGTTCAAAAAAACACTGTCCCAAAACTAACTCTGAATCTGGGAGAGTGCAGAGTATGCCTGCACACTCTCCAGCGTATAACAAACAAAATCATGTGTTCACTTTCAGTGTTTGTGTCGATTTCTGAGAAAAGCAGCTCCTTACCAATGAGTACAAGAGCAGGGTATCATTTCGGGAGACTAGGATCATTTCAGGATTTTAACAGATTACTCTGGGGATGACTAAACAATCATGGCGTCTCTGGAGAACCATAAACAATCAGACTGGATTCTACTGTAGAGGAGACAGGAAGTCGATAACGATGAAGAATACATGAATGCGTTCCAGACCGCAACCACACTTTGTTGGAGATGTAGAAGAAGTTTTTGACCCAAGACTGACCTCAGATGTTGTTTTGCTAACTATGACTCACAAGCTAACCATGAAGTGTAGCTTTATGTGGTAGGAGGCATTAGCATGCTGAAGCTAATCAGATTAAACTGGATTAAAAATATATACGTCACAGAGTGCATGATGAATGTAAAAGCATTTTACAGGAAGTAAAAAGAGTAGTTGGAATCCAATGGGTGCCCTCAAAGGAGTCATCAAAAAGACAGAAGGATAGCTTGAAAAGTTTAACAATTTATGTTCTCTAACTAATAATCTGCACTTCTCTCAAGTTGAAAGTCTTCCTTTGAGATAAAATATGTACCAGTACCGGGGCTTTGGTAGCTAAATACCACACTGTGCTATCTGTGAGATCCCTTAGTGAGTTTCAGTGTAAAAATGTAAACCAGCTCATGAATTATGAGATCCGTACTGCCATAGCTCCAAACCATAAAATGTGGTCGGATCTACATTTATTTCACATTTACTAACAACATTAAGTGGCTAAAATAATTACACATAAATCAACCTTTTCAGATCATGTCAAGCATCCAAACAGGTTTCTCTCTCTCTCTCTCTCTCTCTCTCACTCGCTCTCTCTTTCTAATCTTCATTTTTTGTCTGGTTTGTTGCATCAGCTAACTTATCCCTTCAGTGATGCTCCACTAACATGCTCCACAGAGTTCATTTTGTAAAATCTGAATGCCAAAAAAAAGTCCACTACTTAAAAAATTAAAGGAACACTTTTTAATTCGAGTATAGCATTAAGTCCTTCTGTGATATCGATCTGGTCAGTTGAGAAACAGCTGGTTGTTGATCAGTGTCAGCTGCTTTGGTGTTAAAAGTTAACAACAGGTGCAGTAGAGGGGCAACCATGAGAAAACTCAAAAACAGGAATGGTTTAGCTTGAGGCGATACCTGGACCCCACAGAGGTTTCACAGGTAATCCAAGTCCTTTTGGAAGGCACATCAGTACATTCCACTTTTTTTCCCAATTCAGTTCTCTTGGGTTTTCATGGTGTTCTTTTAATTTTTTAAGCAGTGTATGTGAATGCATGAGGTCTTGGTTGTTTATTAACAGGCCACATTCAGGCTTGGGAACGGTGGACTCTTCATGATTGCAATAACCCTTCAGGTGTGAGGTGACATCACAGGGTCCAGGTAGTGCTTTAAAAGTAGACGCTATTCTAATAGCTGTCTGGACAGGTCCAAAAAGACGATCTTAAGGAGAAGTGAGAGAATCTTTTTAATCACATGTTAGTTAGTTGTCATTCTGTAAATTGAGTATGTCGAAATCTTCTTCTTCCATTTTCTTCCATTTATCCAATTCAGTGCTGCTGAGGGCGGCTCAAGCCCTGAGGGCTTGCTCTACTGTTTTTTGTACTCGTTCATCTTAGAGTCAGGACAGAAAGCGGGCCGGTTGTTCCATAACAATGACTAAAACCTGTAAATAACTTAAAACGAATAATGTTTACCCTCTTTGTGTCCCTTCAGGCGGTGTGAGAGGAACCCGTGCATGTTGGGAGACAAGGCATGCACTCAGGCACCAAACTCCATCTCCTTCCACTTCCTCTCTGTAGTGTCCAACATGTCCGCCCCGCGCATCCTCTTCCGGGTGTCTGCCGCTCGCGTACTTGGCGACACGCTGCGATTCGGCCTCGCCGGCGGTCGCAGCCAGGGCCACTTTAGTGTGCAGCGCTCGGGCAGACAGACGGGCACCCTCCTCCTGGTGACACCCATCAAGGGGCCGGCCACGCTAGAGGCCGAGGTGGAGATGAGCGAGCTGGAGCACAACACCCTGCTGGGCCGCTACCTCACCAAGGTCACCTTGTTCGTCTCTCTGTACGAGTTTTAGAGAGGAAGTGATGATGGTTGCCCAGGGTTTGTAGAAAGAGATAAGCTGAACTCTGACTGTACTGATGAAGACGTTTCAGGGCAGGATGAAGAGTGGGTGTGGAACCACTGAGTGTTTTTGACCTCTTTGTAGGTGACTCACTGTAATTTTTCGACTTCTTTTTAAAAATATGAATTTTGTATATACAGCATAACATAGCCAGATTCAAGTAGACCTAATATTTAGTGTTTAGGATTTTGAAGTGGGCCTGCTCTGCCTTTTCTCATTTTCTTTACGTATATATATGTAATATGCTGTATTTGAACACGGCCAGATAAGTTTCAGATAATGAGGTCAGCACATGTAGAAGTAAACCTTATGAGACCAAAGCTCAGTCTTCACAAAGTTGTTTTGTTCTACTGTTGGAATTATGATGTCACCGAGAGTGGATATTCCTAATATTGTCATCTTAAGCCCCTCCTACACACTTTTGATTTTGTGAAGGACAGCCAATCAGAAGAAAGTTGCCTTAATAAGAAAGATGAACTGACAGGAATAAATTAAAGGGTTTGTTTTTTTGTTTTTTTTTATAAAGACCCTTTACTCTGTTGGGTCCCACCCAGCATCACATTCTTCAATTTGACGTATATTTTAAATTTTTTGTATTTTATGCTGAAAGACAATCTTTAAAAAAAAAAAACATTCTAACTAATCTAATGTTTGTTACGTGTTCTTTTTTAATAGTCTGTCCTCTTCTAGCTACCAAAGTGACTTCTGTAGAAAGCTAACACTAACATGGACTCACATTGCTAGGATGCTACGCTACACTGGCGCTACTTAGTGCACCATGCTAAGTATGCATGTTAGAGTACAACCTGTACATTCTCTTTATGGGTTTAGTTCACATTAAAAGGTTTAATACTGCTTTTAAAACACATTTTTATACAAAACCTACCTTCAGTCATACAGCCCTACTCTAGTGGATGCCATCAATAAAATATGGAGCTGGAAATGAGGAGAATCAGTCACCCTTGAGGCAAAACAAAAGTCAGCGAACTGGAGCAAAAATTCAGCTAAACCAGTTTCATGTTTCATCCATTTTAATTAAAGGTTGTGCAAATTACATGTTTGAGAAAGTGCTTCCATCACTTCTGAAAAACTACAGGTCAAAGTTCAAATCTGGCTAACACATCTATAGAGAATGCACGGATGTGTTGCCAGAATTTGTTTTTTAAGTTTAAAACTGTGGCGATTGTTTTCCAGTTCATTCACTGGATCAGGAAAAACCATAAACAATGCATCCATTCAACCATCCATCCAACCACTAACCCAGCTGTAACAGGGCAAGAGGCAGTCTGTCGCAGGGCATAAACAAGACAGTTTAAGTGAACAACCATGACAGACAATACAGGACTGGGTGGTTGAGCTAAATGAACACTGCCTTACCAAAGGAAGCACAAAGGTTTCTGTAATGTGTCCAAACTAACAACTGAAGCTGATATCATCACTTATTCAGAAGTTCTGTTTTCTCAAACTCTGTAAGAAAAATGAGGCATTTTGTGTTTTAATATTTTCTTGTGCTGAGGATGTTGTGGATCTCTGTCTTCAAAGTCTTCTCCCCATGAAAACAGTGGCTCTATTTCCTAAGTTTAACCACATGATAGCAACCTTGACTTCAGTGATGACAAACTATAAACCTCAACCTTCACTTGTGTGCAGAGATCAAAGAACTTCTGGGAACCAGCTGTCTGCAGGAGATAAGAAACTTTTATCCACCATTTGAACCAGTTAAATAAATTGCAGGAACAAGTTCATTATCTTGTTCTCAGGAGGTATTGGTGTGATTTTTTTTTAATTATTGCACAGGGTAATTGTATTGTGAAAAGAAGTTATTCTCTTGTGGCAAATGAGAACATCTGGAACGACAAACTGTCTTTTGGGAACGAGTTAGTTAAATGTTCCCTTCATAAAACATTTTTGGGGCTCTGTAGGATCATAACAATGTACCCAACATAATTTAAAAACATCATTTTACCCCAAACATTAACACGGCTTAGCACATCTAACCATCTGTAAATTGTCTAAGCAATCGTTTTATTTGATTTTTTATTTATTCAAATACTGAGAAGAGTATTTAACCCTGTAACGTCAAGTGTATCGTATTTGACACATGAGTTTTTGAGACCTCTACATCATCAATGTGACGATTTTTGTCCCAAAAATGCTGGATATAGAGTGGTATAAAGTAAAACACATCTATGCAATTTTCTGGCAATTTTTTCATGATTCAGGCTTTTCAGGGTTAAGGATTCTGGAAAAACCCATCTGTGGTATACGGGAATCATATGATTTACCTGATGATAACGTCATGAGAGGTACTTGTACACTGTGGCTGTGCATGACTCAGTATTTTTACTCTCTGTGTTAAAACTTCAAGGTATTTGCTGATACTCCGTTTGCAAACTTTGTATTATGATTATTTTCCCCAAACTACAGAATAAACATATTTACCTCGACATCGTGTCAGCCTTTAACATGTGCTGAGTTAAAAGCTATAAATAATGTTGGAAGGTGCGTTTTCTGTCTTGAAATGTTAAAATCATAAACTGTAGTTTGTCTTTTGTGTGGTCTGTGACTTCCACGTGTTTCGGTCTGCAGGGCTGAAGAATTTAACACGGCTCTGTGAGACGGCCCGAAGCCTCCACGGGTCAGACAGAACACATAAAAACAGGCAGCACAAACGCAGACATGTATGTTTACCCTGCATGCCTGCAGAGACAGTCTAACACAAGTGCAGAGAGAGAACACGCAGCACAGAACACAGACGTTTGAGGAGATGGATCCACACTGCCAGATCAGCCCCATTCACACCATGAGACAAAGGGAATATCATGATGGAATACAATGTTCACTGCATTTGATTTTTTTCCCCCTTTTTGTTTAATTGGAATCACTTCATACATTAACATCTTTCACTACTTTGTTGTGGTCTCAGCTTTGTAGCGTATCAAGAACACCCCAGAAATTTGCAGGAGGTGTTAAAGGTCTCATTAATTAAAAGCAGTTGGTTATTGTAGTTTTAGCAAGTGCTATGCAAAGATTAGGAAATGCTCCTTAAATTGAGAAAATACATAAATCATGTTTATCGTCCTTGTGGAAATTCTATTAGTCTTTGTGGCAACGGCCAGATGAATGCCGCTTAGCAACAACAAGGAAGTCACAACGAATCAAAGCACTACCAAGCACGAGAGTCACGCACCTCACATCAGCCAGATTTGTTCAGCAGAGTTTTAGAAAAGACATCAGTGTTTCAGGAAAAGGGGTCCACCACTGAGGACTCACAAACCTGTGTCAGGGAGGGAAACCAGGTAGAGCAAAATTGATGGCTATCAGCCAGGAGACTCTTATTCACATCCCACTTGGACCTTTATGCTCTTTACTTCCAGATTCATCTGCAGGATAGAGTTAGGCACTCAAAATACTTAGTTTTCATGGCTTAAGTACATCCATGTCCTACCTAACAAAGCTTAGTGTGAAAGTCAGAAGAAAACTGTTCTTAGGGTAAGTAAAGAGCTACTCTCAGTTGTGAGAGTGTATCAAAGCACCTGCATGTGTTCATTCAGGCCTTTGCTGCTGCACATACAGGTGATGTCACCCAGTCATTCAGTTTGGACAGTGCCGCCGCCCCCCCCACCACAGTTTGAAGGGAAAACAGGTGGATTCATGATGGCTGCATCGCTGTTGGGAGCTCTGGCTTTTGTGCACCATTTCATTCTGTGAGTGAAGGTCTATTGTTCTGGATAATGGAGCCAGTGCTGTTCACAAATAGAAGCATGATAGACCAGAGTGAAAAACACTGGAGCCGCAGGCTGCAGACAGGAAGCCAGAGTACAGCGAAAAGCCTAAAACAATGGTGGGCTGTAACGTAAAAGGTACAGTGTGTGATTTAGCTTGCACAACCACAAAACATGTCCTTTAATTCAGAGGAAGTTTCACTGCATTCATTCACGTTTTGGGGCTTAAATTTGTACTGCATTGTGCAGCGAGCAACCGAGAGATTCTAAAGTTGGAGATGAGAGCGAAGCCACAGCACTGCGACTGTCTGCATGTTGTGTTTTGAGGCCACTGATGTGATTTTTGCTTGAGAGCTGCAGTCTGATAACGAAGGACACCACCACTTGGTTTATGTGGATTTTGTCGATTTTTTTGTAATCGCCCACTGCAAACCCCCAGAGTAAACAGTTTTAGTCTCAAGAGGCTTTGTTTTATCCCCCCGAGGCAGCGTGGTATATAAACTGTTTTTAATGATGTGCCTGGTTAAACAAACACTAGTTTAACTAGCTGCTCCACCGTGTGGCACAAATTGGAACTACATGAAAGTACAGCCCGATCCTCACTTAGCTTGAGCTGCTGTCTCTTCCAACACCACACACAGATGTTTTGGACACAGCACTGCTGTGGTTTCTTAAGATGAGAACTTTACACCTTTTAAAATGAAATTGTGATTTTTTTTTCTTTAGTTTTAGAAAAAATTGAGCTGAAGCCCTGCAAAGAATTTTACCATAATTACCTAAAAAAATGGGAAACTTATTTCCTAAATGTAAGGGTCTTACTCATTGACGCCACACAAATATCACCGAGCTTCAGAAACCCAAGAGCATTTTTAACAATTCTCAATTTTTCCATATTATAGAAGTAGAAGGCACAAAGGAAGTAATTCCTACATCAAACAGCTCACCAAGTGTGAGTATCTTTTTGGAGTAACTGGCACTGATAAAAAGAATATTTCATATATGTCATCACAGTGCTCAGTGGGGAGTTTACAGTGTGGGTCTCTGCAGGCTATGTCACAGGACAGGATGCATGGACATTCGTTTACATCCAGATGTCAGGCACAAATACCTCATTGCAGAAACAAACATCTGTCCTGCTTGAAATCAAACATTTCCTCAAAGTTTACATGGATTACTTTAGTGCTGGGCTCAAGTATTACAACATGTACAGATACTACATTTCACAATGTAAACTCTGGTTGAGATGGATTTGAAATAAAGAGACAGTGGAGTAGAAACCTTGCAGACTTTATTATTATTAACAAACTGTCCAATTTTTCATCTGTACAACAACAACAAAAGAAAAAAAGTGGACAAAGAAGAAAATAAACCAATCAGGAGCTCAATGGATTCAAACAAACAAACAAAAAAAAAAAAAAAGAGTTTTACAAAAAGATCTTTATCGTTACAACACAGACCGCACAGCTTTCCACTCCTTCACACGGTCAAATACGCCCACACGTCACCCTCTGTTGGGTGCAGCAGGTCTTCTGGGATGTCCTGTATAGCGGGATCCCTCAGCGGGCGGCGGTTAGGCACACTCTGATTCAAAAACAAACAAAAAAATCTGATGGAAAAAAGGCATTTCAATGAAGCAGAACGTCTCATTTACAAGCAGGGAGGGTAGCGCTCACCACGCCAAGCTTCAACAGTTAAAAAGAAGGGGAACAGTACACGTAGTTTACAGTAAGTTATCGTCACTCAGTATCGTACACATGTACACGTGATCAGCTCAAGCAGGGAGAGGAGAGGCTCTTGATTTAGTGTTTGCTCACACGTGTTTATATGAGACTGTACGACCTGCAGGCTGAGCGTCGCAAACACGCCCTCCGAGCCATTCATCCTCCTCTACAGGACTGTATATAAAAAATGGACGCAGCCGCCATGACGTCACCTTTGTTTTCTGGCATTTTGAAGTATCAGTGTTTTTGCTTTTTCAGAGCCAGAAGTGACCGTATCTGGACGAGAGGGGAGAGCTATAAACCATGTGGGTGTGCATAGCCTGCCAGTTAGTGTTAAAGGTAACATTTGTAATGACCTAAAAATTTAAAGTAACACTTTCACCACCAGGGGGCAGAATTCTACCAGGGGGTGCACTGAAATGTTTCTGGATTCCCTTAAGAGACTAAGAACATGACTTGTTGCACCATCTTGTGGTAAAAACTGGTATCACAGAAAAATACAACTTGGACCCTGCGTCTGGTGATATCTCGTGTTTTGTTTAATGCTGTTGGGATAAGTAACTTTACAGTAACAGATTAATTAGTGGCAAGTAACAAGCAAAAAATATAAGACAATACCGCAATTATTAAAGCAGAAACTTGTTGGACGGTTTGTTAGAATTAGAATTAACTGCACACCAAAGCTGTATTCATCAAAAAAGGAAAAGACACCCCAAACACATTCCAGAGCTCAGTGATTCCAATTAGTTGCCAGTGTTGGCAAACCCTCAGTCAAAGCACCCACGTACCTAACTTCTTCACAAGTCTTCACAAAGTCAGTTGAGCTACAAATGAATTTACCCAGCGTGCAGTTGTGAAGGAGAAACCATCTACAGAGACCAAAATGATTTTTGTAACAGGCTTTAAACATTTTTATTTCTGCGGTAACCTTGAACATTTTTGACCTGGGAGTCTACGGCGACTGACTCATACTGGAGTCGGCATCAAGTGGACATTGGCGGAATTGTATTTTGCTGCTCGACACTGCCTCAGGTGAAACTGTTAAAATTTCTAATGTTTCTAATAATGAGGCCAGTTTATGTACAATAACTTGAAAGTTCGGGCTTCAACTGCTCTAGATCACATTTTTCCTACTCCTAGATCTGTATGATGTCATAGAGAGGAGATATCCTTAATATGGTCACCTCAGGCACAGAAGCCTCACCCCATTTGCTGCTCAGACCTTTTGCTTAGGAGGAACAGTCAACCAGTAGGAAGTAAATAAAGGTTATTTTGAACCAGGAATCATGCAAAGCGACTCTGGTCAAGCCCAAGAATGAAAACACGGAGCTGGAAGCATGCAGCATTTCAGAATCCGCACCGTCCCACGTGAAAATCCACCAGCTCCTGGAGGTGTTCACACCTTTGCTGCCTACCCCCCGCCCCTGCCTCTCCTCTCCCTCCTCCCAACCCCACTGCAGGCAGAAGGGAGTCTCGCTGGAGAAAAGGCAACCAGAGAACATTCAAATCATAGAAGAAAAAAGAAATTAGTAAACAAATAAATAAGGCTATGACAAAACAATATATATATATTTATAGATATAAAAAAAAAAGAACGAAAAATGTGCAATGATTCCAGTATCATCTTTACACAAAAATGTTCACATCTCTATAGTAATCTAGAATTGTTTGTTTTTTTGTCTTTATTTTTTCCTGCATTGCTTCTCAGCTTTTTCGTACCAACCAGCACAAAACCAACAGCCACTCTGCGCGGCGATGGGCGACAATCAAAACGTCTCGTTTCCACCCCAGTCTGAGCAGAGTTTGATGTTTGAAAAAAAATAAAAAATCCCACCCAAGATGGCAATGATGGGAGCGGCAGGTGGACACACATGGTGCATTTATGACACAGGCTGGGCGATGGGAAAATAAGACACCGGATTGCTGAAAAACAAGTAAAATAACCAGAAGTGATTCTGGTTGTAGCGAGCCGGCCAAAGTGTGTGAGACGCAACTGTGTGTCCCCACCCTTGCCTCGTTATCTGTGGCTCGGTAGAGGGCTGGCTGGCACCGCCCACCTGGCAGTCCCTTGGCGATAAAATCTAATATGAATCAGCAAAAAAAGGAGGAGAAAAAAAAAAAAGTAACAAACTCCAAAAACATGTTTAAGCAGAAGGAGAAAAAGAATCTGGTGGCATAAAGACAGTTTGGATCACACACACACCTTCACAGGAACACACACTCGCGCTCACGCACACACACACACACACCTTCACAGCAACACACACCTTCACAGCAACACACACTCTTATCAATTAAATACTGGAGTCATTAAACTGCTCTATTATACATGAGCATTTACCCACCCTGCATTCTACACATTTACACCTACGCATTTCATTTTTTCCCACCACCTCGACTTCTAACCATTGACCTCTGACCCTACATCCTTACAACCCCCCCCCCATTCCCCTGAACAAATCATTGCCCCTTAAACCAACAGCAAAAAGAGAAAGAGTTTTTTTTTAAAAAAACAACAAAAAACACTCCAGATACATCGGATAAGAACTTGTGAAAATCTCTGATTGACAGCTCAGGATGAGAAAGAAAAAGAAAAAGCTCAGGTGGAGGGAATTGCTGATCATGCCCAGTTCCACTGTGGGATTGTGGGTAATGTCATTCCCATGTAGATGCCCCCAGATGTCATGTGAGAGAGGCTTGCAGAAGGAAAGTAAAGACGATGCGGCGGACTTTCAGGAGCATCAGGGGGTAAATAGCGAGGAGGTCCTTTTCAATTGCGGTCGTTTCTTATGTCCTGACCCCAGAGGGGGGCGGAGTCTACCTGTCCTTCAGCTCCTGAGTGACTCGCTTGGTGAACCTGCCGCAGAGCAGCCCCATCATGAAGAGCAGCGCCACACCGGCACAGATCACGGTCAGGATGTAGTTCTTGGACGGTGACGTCATCACCTGCATGGCCAAGTCAGAGAGTCCCTCAGCAGGCGCCACCTGGTGGACAGCAGAGAGAAAGACAATGTTCATTTTTCACTTCTAATTAAAAGCCTGCGTCATTTCAGAGGAAAAATAAAAGCACCTTTAAACTTTTGCGCAAATTACTTATTCAAAAATATTTCAGTAAAAAATAAAAATGTGTTCAATCGTCCAATTATAAAGTAAAAGCATGTTCAATTAAAGTAATCAATTTCAAAATAAAAGTCTCTTAAAACTGACTTAAAAAGGTCACAGGCGACAACTTCAGGTTTAATCTTGTGTTTTCAGGTTTAAACCTAAAGCTGGTTTTAACTACCACTACACTGGCAACTTATGCTGCAGACCTAACTTACTCTGGAGCAGGTAATGTTGATGATAAGAGAGCAAGAGATACAAAATCACCACCCGTCAGATCTCTGGAAAATAGCACTCCCACTGTTGGCAGATCCTGTGATAGATTAAGTGAACCCAAATCATGTAACGCGATCCCGGTTATGCTGAACTTGATTGATAGCACCTGTAGAGGGGCCTGCAGAGCTCCGCCCTCCTCAAATATGTGCACGTGTGTCACAGGTGTTTCCCTGCTCGGTGCGTGTACCTTGGCAGCGTAGCTCCACATATCGATGCGATCCTGAAGTCTCTTCTTGCACTCGGGCTGCAGACGAATACGTTTGTCCTGCAGCGCTTCCATCAGGCACGACATTTCTGATAGGACACAAAACTTCCATTAGCTAGAAATAGAATTTAATTTAAAAAGGTTCTTGGATCTGTGAAAGATTAGGATGTGGATTGTAGTTTCTGTGTATTATGCAGAAGAAGCACTTTGTTTCTGCTACCTTTTTCTCTGCATGATTAAAAATAAATAAAATAACATTAATTTTGCTGACTCCTGCAATGCAAAGTTTGCCCTTCTTTTGTTCTGACGACCTCCGAATAGCAGCCAGTCATGGAAATAAAAACTCTGACGTTTGTTTTTCATGTCCGAGTCACGTGGTTTCTGAGTGAGTTTGACTCACGGCGTCCTTTGCCAGGTGGGATGGCAGCACAGTGGTGTTTGATGTCCAGAGCGCAGGCCGTGTGAAGGACGGGGTCGACAAAGATGTCTGCCTTACTCTCCTTCAGCATGTTCAACACCTCCTGCAGGGTCAGCGTGGGAGAGGAGGGAGGGGAGCAGAAATGTGTTGTTAGAAAAGCTTCCAGAAAAAAAGGTCATGAGAGTTGATTCTGTAGTGCAATTCCTCCTTTTCTTTATAAAAGATTAATTTAAACATTGATGCCAGAGAAGAGCCACAGTTATATCACTGTAACTCAAAGAGGTGCGCTTGATTTCTATCATAAGAATAAGAGTTCGGAAATGAAAATGAAACCATTTGCATCTACAGCTGGAAGCTGAACCTGAAATCCAAATGATCGCCTGTTTGTCTGAGTGGTCAGTGAAGGCAGCGGTGAGCTCGTTTTACCTTCTTACATCCTTCCTGCTTGAGCTTCAGCAGGTTGATTTTTAGACATTCCTCCACCTGTCCTGTCTGCTCCTGAGCTGCTGCCTCCTCTGTACACAGACTGGAGATCTGCAAACACAAACACACAATAATCAATAAAAAGCCATTAATGCTGTCAGGGCCCCTCTGAGCTCCTGCCTGCTCACTGTGAGTCACATTCTGACTTCTCAGCAGCTCTTTAAAAAATCCATATTTTTAAACTCTGATGATATTTCTCTCTTAAATCTGTTGCCTCAGTCACGTTCCAGTCATCGTTTATTCGACATCTTCTGACAGAACGATGCGTAGGAGCGGCACGTGTGCATGAAAGAGATTCATATTTTTACTCTGTTTAATTTTAACACTTATGTTGTTTTCATGAAACTGTTTAGCTGCTTTTTATTCCCAAGACTTGCATGCATGCCTTCAAATGTAAAAAGTTTTTAAGTAGCACAGGAAGGTCATATCCATGTTTCCCCCCTCTAAATGATCCTTACGAACCCAGGAGCAGGTCGAACCTAAACTACCGCTGATATCTGATGTCTGTGCAGTAATTTATTACAAAGCAGCTGGCACCTCCTGCTGGAGACATGACTACATCACAGTGAATGTCAGCTGATTCCAGCTTTTTATTCCTAAATATTTACTCTGAGAATTATAAAAATAAAAATAAATTAATAATAATAATAAGACTGACTGTTCAGGAGGGGTTTCAAAATAAACCAACACAGCAGAAATGTATGTGCTTTGGCATAAATTGAAAACCTGAGTTAGGATGGGGTGATGACGCGTGTGTGTGTGTGTGTGTGTGTGTGTGTGTGTGTGAGAGAGAGAGACATTGAAAGTGAAAGTGGAGAGCAGCAAACCTCTTCTGCACACTGGATCTGCAGCTGAGGGTCCAGTCTGTAGTCCAACGCCGACTCCTGTAGGATGACCCGGATCTGATCCTCGCAGTCAGGAGACAAACGCTGCCCCACACACACGCACGCACGCACACACACAAATCAACTATTATTCCACAAATAACTCCTTCAGTATCTACAGGCAGACTCACCAACACTTTTCATTTTATTATGATTAATTAAAAATTGTGAGTGCAACACTCCATAGCTGGTGCTTCTTTTCCATTTTATGTAAATGAAGTCTGCTCTTGTTTTAAAACACTAGCTTTCTGCTGTTTTTCCAGCAGATTGGAGGATGCTCAAATTAACCATGTCTGAAGTTTCAAATAAATTATTCAGCAGCCAAAAGCTCAGAGTCTTTTGTCTTCTCTGGGATCTTAAATGATGTCACAGAGAGGACATATCAGAAATATTCATAATATCACAGGCACCTTCTGTTTACAATGGGCAACCAATGAGAAGAAAGCCGATTTAAGGGGGAGGGGCTTACACAGCTAGTCTCAGTCAGAGGATGAACTGAGGAGCTGCACTAAAGCTGCTTCACTAAAGTACAGACCTGGAAATGAGCAGAATAACCCCCGACCCAACTATTCTTAGCTGTAAGTGTATGACCGACATGTAACAGATGAAACAAATAAATAACAGTTTCATATTTGTTGAAATAAAATCAGTTTGAATGTTTCTCCTCAGTGAAGCAGCGTCCTGAGAGCCAATAGAAAAACCTGGATGTGAGGCGTGAAACTAAACTAACACTGTAGTTTGATAAAGTCAGCCGTGGCTCTCACCTGGTCAGCGTATTTAAGTTTGAGGCAGGAGATGACCTGACCCTCCAGCTCGGTTTCATCCTTTGCCTTTTTTAGGATGGACTCGCAGAACTTTGGGATGTCGGCTTTGCAGGCCTTCCTCAGCACTGGGTTCAACCTGTAGTCTGGAATCAAACGCATAATAGATGAAAATTTGACCAATCTGACTGCGGAAAAAAATGCAATGATTTACAAATATATTTGTAAAATCAATTAGCACAAAACAAAGTGAGTTCAGTTTCAATTTAAGGACACTAGAAAGTTGGAAGGCCCAGAGAACACTGGGAACATTGTAAGAGTTCAGGATGTGAGGAGACCGACTATTGCAGCGATGTGTGTGTGTGTGATGTAAGATTTCAGTTCAGGTCTTTGTTTGTTGGATTTTATATTTCACTCCAGCTGATTTCTGTAGGTCTGGATTGCAGGACTGGACTCTCACTGAAGAGCTGTACTGTTGGTTTTATTAGCTGTGTTTGATGTTTTGACTGTTATAACGCAAGAATTTTTGCTCCACTCTGTGTGCACAGAGATGCACTCACAGCAAGACAGAGCAGAAAAGAAGAATCCAGAGAGACTCTCACAATGAGCTGAAACGAGACTGGTGCAAATAAATTAGGTCAAAGAAAATAATAATAATAATAATAATAATAATAATAGGTATTTGTTTTGGCTGTTTATTCTTTTACTAATAAATGGGAAATCTGTAAATTTAGATTCTTGGAGGTACAACAAAAATAGAAAAAACATGTAAATGACTGAGTCACAGTCTCCTCTTTGGTGTTTGATCTCATAGCCCTGCCAAAAGAAACAGTCAGCCTGTGTGTGTGTGTGTGTGTGTGTGTACCTGTGTTCTGGGTGATCTGTCGCTTGGTTATCATCTGCTTGCATTTAGGATCCATCATCTCGCTGTTCTTGTTCTGCTTCAAACACTGAAGAACATTCTTCCCCTCTGACTCTGTACAGAAGCGCTGAACACATCAAACAGCCTGTTACATTCGGCTCCATCACAATAACAAACATCAAACACTCGTGGACCCACAATTAAAGAAACACCCACACTTCGAGGCCCATTTTCAACCAAAAGAAACTCTCTGAGGGGCCACCGACACCAGAGGATAAGATAACAAGTCTGTGATATTTCTGGTCATTTGATGAAAAACTGTTTTATTCTTCATTAAATTACAAAACAGCAAAGGGAAGACTGAGGATAAGCATTCCCGACGGACAGAGACAAACACCATCATAACCCAGGAACAAGATGCTGATGATGGAAAGACTTCAGCCAAGAGAACGTCTGAGATGATCCATCCACAACACGAGGTTAGTTATTAACACGCTCCTACATGCTTTGAATTACTCGCTAACAAAGAGTCCTGATCCTAAGCTTCATGTCCACAATTCAGAGTGAAGGAAACTGTGATCCTGTTTTTCTTTTCTTGCTTACTCTGATCATGTTCTTGCAGACTCTCATCAGCTGATAGTCAAGTTCAGAATCCACCATCTCCACCTCCTGCAGCTTGAACACCTTCTGGTGGCATCGTGGAAACAGCCGACGCTTGTTCTCCTTCAAACACTCGATAACCTGCAGAGATGAACCCAATAAAGTACAGTTCAGACCATTTTAAAATTTTCTTCACCTCCTTACACTCGTACTTTGAGTTTTACTGATTTCCCAACAAAGTTAAAGGTAAAATCTACTGGCAGTAAAATTATTTTAGGTTTTAAAGCTGCTGGCTCTTTCTTCAATCGTTCAGAGTTAAGGAAACACTGTGGCGGTGATAGTCAAAGTTTGGTTCTAATATCGTCCACAGAGCATTTACAGGTTGTTTTTAAATATATCAGAAGAGCTACGTATGGAAAGATAATGTTCTAGTTTCAACTCAGGAGGATCCTTCATCATCATTAGCCATCATCTGTGCTGAATTACTGTGGAGAGCAGAAGTGCGTGCGTGTGTGTTGACCTGTGCATTCCCAAAGGCCACGTTCTGACACAGCCTGGCGATGTCCTGCTTGCAGGAGTCGTACAGCTCTGGTTCCAGACGGATGTCCTCTGACTGCGCACGTTTGAGGAAGATTTAGAGAATTTCAAGGACACAAAATAAAAACTTTAAAGACATGAAGGATCTCTGCTCACTTTAACAAAGCACACCGGAAAAGAGAGAAAACACCAGATGCTCCAAGGAGGAACCTTAGGCGATGCCGTTTGCGGCTACTTTTTACTCCAGGTTTGGAAAAGTGAGTGGAACAGAAACTAGATCCGCTCAACTGCTGATTACTGTTTGAATTTACTTTGCTTACATTTCAATACGCATCTACTGACATCAGGGTATCCAAGTGTTATTCCATCTTAATGTTTTGGTTTCTTAAGTCTTTGTGCTGCGTGTCTTCTATGATTGCATATTGTCATTTTGTTTTTTTTTAACACTTTTTCCAAGCATTACTTTATATTTCCTTTCTTTTTAACTGCTTCTAGACCATTTTTGTTCATTTTCTTCTCTCTTATTGGGTTTGTCAGTCATGTGTGATGTGCTGTGAACTGCACAAAAAGGTGTTATAAAACTGCAGCTGCTGTTCCTGTGAACTGGAATCATCTGCACATGCATCCTGATAAAGAAACATATTATACATAACAGTCTTTACAAACACGGGTTAAATATCTTAAATCTCTTTTATAAACTCAAAAGAAAATGATTTTAGAACCTTTATTTTTAGGCTAAATATGCTTGATTTTCTCTAACACCATGTTGGGCTGTTTCATATGTTTCTGGGCGTTACCTCACTAACCGACAGCAAACCTGAGGACGTTACACTGCCTGACTGTGACGGAGAGTCAGCGAACATACCATCTCCACCTCCTCCACCCGCAGCTGTTTACGACACTTGACGGACACTCGCTGCTCCTTGACGTCCTGCAGGGTGTCGTTTCTCACCGTGGTGCTGAGGCAGATCACAACGTCCACCCTGACAACGACAGGAAATCACAGAGGTTCACTCGACCAGTCAGGTTCAGCATTAACAACACAGACTGACACGGCGCAGTGCGAGGGAAACTTTGGCCATGCCTCATATCAATTGCCACCTACTAGAGCAGCAGATGAGAAAAGAACTAAGGAAAAGCAGAAAGTGTCCAATTTAAGGTTTTAATTCATTAGAAAAAGAAAAAAATCAAGTGGAGAGATCTGTCTTAGAATAAACTGCAGAGTAACAGCAAAGCTCGATTATGACAAAACTACCAAATTACACCAAATATGTTTTTGGAGAAAACCATAGCTGGGGATGGACAGAGTGGAGTTTAGTGCCCAGCATGGGTGTGAATTTTTCCTACCCAAAGCTTTCCCACCAAGCTACAGCTACATGTTGTAGCTGTGTACTGTCACCACGGGGCAGTGTCAAAATATTTAGAACAACAGTTGGTAAAGTGGGCTTCAACAGCTTCCAAGTGAAGCAGAGTGTTAAATAATTAGTTTTCCACTGCAGCTGCTGCTTCTCTTACTGCTTATCATCTTTAAAAGGTACAGTCAGTCTGAGTTTATTCAACAGGAAAAAATTACATTAGTATCTAATTAAAAGTGTCCAAGTCCAACAACGTTAGATTTACTCCAAAGAAAGCTTCACTAACGCCGGCTGAGCTTACCAATAGAGAAGTTCAAGATATCCTCAACAGTTCACCTCAGTATCGCTGTTATCGGTCAGAAGAGAGCTTCTCTTACTCATCGCCTGATCTTACACACACTGGTTCTACAGCCTCCTCCAGAGTAAATAGACACCAGGTGAAGTAAACAGCAACCTGGCAGCCGACACTCACTACAGGTGAATGGCGGCCAAAGCTATTTGTCCTAGAGCAGCCACCGTAGCTAGACTACACACTTCAGTCGGGAGGGATAAGATAACAATTCAGTTCGCTGCAATCTGACATCTAGGGGTGAAATTTTCCCCCCTTGGTGAACCTTCTGTTGAAGCCCACTTTTCGACCTATACTGTATGTAGAAAAAACAAAACAAAACTATGCAACAGACCCTGAAGTGGGTCTGCAAATCCGGCACTAGGTTCAGATTAGTCCTTCTAAAACCCGTCCTTCAATATTAACTGCAGACCCCTGCTGGCCTGCAGCATGTCTGCCAGGTGACAGAAGAAGGCCCAGTGAGCAGCGGACTGCTTGAGAGACCTTCAGTGATGTGCAGACTTAAGCTGCAGGAAACCAGTAAAGATCCATCGATAGGTTCATAGTTGCAAACCTTAAAGGCTTTTTTTCCACCATCATGGCTTCAGCGTTATGATTTATCACAAAAGCAAAAGCTTTGGAGCAAAAAAAAGTAACCAAAACCAGAAGATGGAATAAAATCCAGCTAACTGTACAGCCCGAACATATGTCACTGTTATTTATTTTTTCACAAAGATCAAATGGACATGAGTATCACCATCACCACAAGACACTAAATAGCCCATAGCTATATATGTGAGACAGTCAAATGGCTCCAATGCATAGAATAAAGATCTGTGTGGATGTAGCATGTAGTTTAAGGAGCTTTGAGTGGTCAACATCACTGCAAAAACATACATTTCCACCAACTGTAGTGTTATAATGTTAAGTTTCTACAACATTTACATTCTCAAACCCAGAAAAAACAACTTAGAAGTGATCACAGAGCAGTACTGGGTGCGGTTCTAAGGCTCGTGAATCCAGATAATTTCCTTTAAAAAATATCCTACATCATTTTGTGAAACTGCCCTCAGTGTTTGGACTGCTGGATGGAAAAAGGCTGCTGGCAGTTCACAGTATAATTCAGCCACCGGTCACACTCTGAAACACAGAGAGCTGTAAGAATCTGACCGGACACCACTAACACAAACACCTAAAAACTGAGGGTATGTTTAAAAAAAAACAAAAAAAAAAACAATCAGAGGGTAGATTCAGATTGTATGGTCACATATCCAATCAACTGTTGGAAATACTGGTGCTTTTTGTATTTGCAATATCTTCTATGGCTGATTTTGCTCAAGTTTGCATATGTCTTACTTCTTCTTGATGTTGGGACACAGTTTGAGGACGTCTTCCTTGCAGGCTGTCTTGAATTTGTAGGAGAAACGGAAATCTTTAATCTGAATCTGTGGACGGGCAGAAAGGCAGTCAGAGCAGTTGGCTATTAATGAATTCAACAGGCTGCAGAAATATTACGGCAAAATTAACAAGGTCTCTAAACTGATAAGATTTTGCATAACAAAACATTAGGAGCTCATTCTTCTTCTACTCCAGCTCCAACACATTTCCATCAGTCTGCTCACCAGCTGGAAATGTGTCACTCCCACGGCACACTTCTCATTCATCTCCTTCTGGTGTTTGTTCTGAACCAAGCACTCCATCAGATCACCAGAGTCGATCTGGTTATCAGCCACCTCCTGCCAGGTGGACAGAGAGAAAGAGAAGGAAGACTGAAATCAGCGACAACTTCCTCTGAAATATGTTGAAACTGACAAAAGTAATCAACATCCTGCGTTTAGCAGAAGATGCTTTGAAAGAGCTGTGAAAAATGTGCTTCGCCTTTAAAGTGCCTTAATAATTTCCTGCACACTGCATAGATGCAAGACGGTTCAAGAGAGTTAAAGGAAAAAAGTCACTGTTTTATTCATCTGGTCAAAAATAACTCTCAGTGTGACGAGAACTGGTTAATAAGCATTTTAGCAAACTTCAGCGAGCTCTTCGTGTGGAGCCAGCTTTGGCCAAACACTGAACTTTTGAAATTTTCTTTTGTGGTCAAGAACTTAGACCACACATGGGAAAACCCCAGGTCGGGGACCATCTCAGTCCAGCCCCCAACATCCTAAAAACAAACAAATAACCCCTCAAAAGTCAAAAGTTGTAACTTCAGGGGGCACAAATGGAGACACACCAACATTTTCACACATATATTAATAAACCAGAGAACACATTTGTGGCAATAAATAAGAGGGCAGCTTTGGAAATGACTGTCTCACAACTGCGAAAAGATTAACCTACTGGAAGGAAAACATGAGCTATGAAAGGCTGGAGACTGTTAGTTTTCAAAATAAGAGCATGGGGATTGTCCACGAGAGAAAAATTGATTTTGCTGTTACAGAAGAAAAAAAATTAAACTAAACTGCAAAATATCCTCCTTGGGAGGCCTTCAGCTTTTTGTGCATCGTGCTTCAATTCCATTGTTGAGTATATGGTCAGTCTGACCCACTAAGGAAAAACGTTACCTGCAGCAGCTACAGTCACAGGAACATCAAACTGCTTGGAGACTGTTGTCGAGTCTCAACCAAATTTAGTATATTCAACCAAAAACACAGAAAATGTCCAAATAATTGAAGCTTTAAGGAAGATGTGCTCATCAGTTCATACTTACATGGCAGTGGGCCTGAATGACGGGATCACAAGCTCTCATCAGCAGCGCCTCAATCTGAATATCCTGCAGACGGAAACCACAAACTCGATAAAATGACTTAAGTCAGTTCAGGTTAACCTGCTTTTATCTGAGTAGAAGAGCTCAAATTGTTGCAGTCACTATTTCAGTCCAAAATGTCTGCGTACTGTACTAAGAAGTTAATTATTAGGTTGATGCCCCACCTGCTGTCTGCCAGTAATTCAGTGCAAATAATACAACTTTTCAGACAACTGGAAACTGGTTTATAAAAACCTATAAAAAGGGCCAAGTCTTCTTTTTTTTTTTTTTTTTTTAAAATTTTTTATTTTATTTATTTAAAAAAAATTTTTTAAAAAA
>VUQG01034792.1:31708-63541 GCA_015106755.1 Etia nguti
CGGCCCCTTTCTTTTTTTTTTTTTTTTTTTTAATAATCTATCATTTAACTACATACAGCAAATTTATGCAAAAATAATTTTAAGCCCTTACTTCCTTTGATTTTACTAGTTTTACTGCTTCAAAGGAACCCTGGAAACATCACTTCTTTCATATTTGTGCCTAATGTTTTGCATGCTGCACTTCACTTTGCTGCGCTTTAAAGGAACTGCAGTGTAACGGAGACGAGCTAACCTCTGACTCCAGCTCGGTCAGGTTTCCCACCACATCCCTGCAGTCAGCAACCAGGTCCTCCAGGTGGTCCTGCAGGCACTCCAGCTCCTGCCCGGCCTCCGTTTTCTCGCTGCACCACTTCCCCAGGTCGGTCATGCAGCGCCTCTGCAACTCAGGGTCCAGCTTCACATCCAGCGCCCTCTGGTGGAGAATCCTCTGCACCTCCACCTTGCAGTCCCGGGAGAGCTGCAGGAAGAGGATGACGACATCACCATTAAATTACCCACCAAAGTATCAGCTGTTATTAGTCACGGACACTGTAAAATGATACTCCACCCAAGATTTTCAGTGCGTCTGTCCTTCACATTTAATCCTCAAAAGCCTTTAGACTTGTAAGTTTAATTAAATATTAACAGATAAAATTAAAAAGTAGGATATTAACATTAAACATTAATACTTTTTGTCCGTCTCCAAACTGCAACAAATAAAGTTTTTACTTCCACTTCTTTTGTGGCGCCTGGTTTTCGCCCTCCATTTATTTCTCATTAACAAAGACGACAATGGCGGAGAGTAGCACCGCCTTTCTACTAACCAAGTCTTCATTATCAGCCTTGCGCTGCAATAGTGTACAGGCTCTTTAAAAAGCTATTTATTGATTGTGTCACTGTATTTCTCCAGTCTGTACTTGTAATCCAGCTGCACATTCCCAGGTTACTAAAATTCATTGATATTAATGACCGCTGGAGCACAGACACCTGCTGTTTACATGTTTACATGGGAGTCTATGGGGACTGACTGAATGCTCAAGCCTCAAGTGGACATTCCAGGAACTGCAGCGTTTTACAACTTCCTGGTTTTCATTGACGTTTCTTCCTGTCAAAAGAGAATTCTTCCTCCCCACCATTGCCAGATGCTACACAGAGGGTAATTTGATTAGCAAGGTTCTCTCTTTAACATCATAGGGTGTTTAATAGTTTAACTGTTGTGTGAACTGGCTCTGAATTAAGATAAACTGCAAAAATCATTTTACACAACTTGTTACGAGCCTCAGCGGGACAGGAACAACACATTTTGGGTGGAGTATCACTTTAAACACAGCCAGCGTTTGCTACACTGCTTATTTTAATCAAAGGCTTAATTTTGCTGCAGCTGAATCATCAGCATCACCAAGTTTTCCGTAAGTGGATCGTCATATTGATTCTTCACTTCAGGGTTCAGCAGCTCACTTGAGCAATTAAAAGCCAGCTCCCACATGCACTGAGAGTGGGTGGGAATTATCCAACACAATCACTTCTCCTCTACAAACCACCAGTAATCATCCAAGATGCGATTTCTGTGAGCAGCATCATAAGATCAGCAGCAGTAAGAGGTACTCACCGTCGAACCGTGGTTTTCCGCTTCAGACTCACCACTGGGGAACTACGAGAGCATTCTGTGGTCAGAGACTTCCTGTATATATATATATATATATATATCTATGGCACCTTACATTTACCTCTTCACACACGAAAGTTGCTGTCAGTTCAGGCTTAAAGCATCTTCATACATTTATATTAAATCAAGATTAAAGTCCCTCCATCTAAATTCGTCACAGCTGTCTTCACCTTCTTCAAACTGCAAACATTCACGCATAACACTGTGAACATTTCCTGTATTTTTCACATTTGGCAGATATTCATCAGATTAAACAAGGGTTTATCTTCTGTGACCCTGAAATGTATCTGCACTTTTAGGCTGAGCCTACAGATATGTCACAACCTTGAGAACAAAAACAAGAACAGTTGTGCAGACACTGAAAGCTTAAAGCAAGGAACATTTCAGTAACTTAAATGAGCTTTTATTTAAAAAGTCTTTTTTTTACTCATTTGAATTCAAGGCCTTTCAAGCCACCAAGAGTATGCAAAACATTTCCCCCTGTAAATCGCTTATTTGGCATAAAAATGTCCAAAGTAGCCCAAAACACTGCAGTGGTCATTTGAAAACAAATGAACACTGTACTAATTGCAATGGTGCTGTTACACAATTAAGGCAACACTTCACTAAGCCACAGTGCATAGCCTCTTAATAAAATTAGTCTACTTTCCTAATATAAATACAGGGATCCTATGCCTGTATGAATGCCCTATAAGCCAGGTTCTCATGTTTGACAGTTAGAAAAAAAATGAGACAGAGTACCTCTCCCGAAACAAACTGTTCTGTTAATGAATCTAGGACAGCCTTTGGAGATCTCCAAGTCCTGCACACTTTACATTTAAACGTCAGAGTGAACGTTTAAAATCAGACGGCAGAGACTCACCCTTCGTCCCTGCTCCACAGAGCGGTAGGCGTGGCGGTACAGGCATGAGAAAATGGCACCAGGCGGCATCAACTCGCTGGTCTCGTTCCAGCCGTGAGTGTGGCAGAGTCGGGATGCATCGGACTGACATTTCTTGTACAGGATTGGATCCAACCTAAGCAGTGACAGAGGGTGTGACACACAGATTAATACCTGGATCTGACTCTCTGGGGCAAAAGCACAGACAGAATAAAAGATGGACGACGCTCCTGGCTCTGAAATGTAAAGCCAGTGCAGAACTGCTTTAAATCTACTTTTTTCCTTTTTTTTTTTTAATGACCACTAGGGGGCGGTGCCTGTGGTTGTAAAAATCCTTCCAGTGCCATAGACATCTATGAGAAAAACCCCCCTCCCTGCTGACTTTATGGGCTCAGTCACTCATATCATAGTGAATAAAACATTAAGTTAGCAAATAAGTCGTTAGCAGTCACCTCAGATCCTCACTTGTCAACTTCAGCTTCAAAGCAGATGGCAACAGCAAAACTCATCTCAAGGCTTCCAATCAGCACTTTACAAACAAGCGTTTTTTTTATACCATCTATGGTCGCAGTATTAAATGGAGGTAATCAACTAAACAGGAATACTTTTACAGCAGCCTTGTTAAAATGCAATACAACTAAAATGATCACTTAACAAATACCAATATAGTGACATACTAAATTGAAGAAGATCATCTGAACCTCATTAACGTCAAAAATTGACTTTTTCTTCATGTTGTCTCGACTATGAATCAGCCTGTTGGTGGGACTTACTTCCAGTCTCTGGCGATGAAGTACTGCAGCTCCAGCAGTCTGTGCTCACAGTCCTCCACCATCTTCTCAGTGTACAGATGTTCCATGAGACAGGACAGGATCCTGCAGGATCAGGAAACACAAACGCATTCACATCTCATCGACACGCCACGGCAGCCATAAGACCTTGAAAGGTCGGTTCTTCTTCAGGTTTTTTCCACATGTTCATACAGCAGGTGCGATCATTGCACTGTCTTTCAATTCTACTGTGTCAAATTTTAGGATTTCTATTTGCTGGATCCCTCTCCCTCCACGAGGACTCACATGGGGTCGCCGCTGCGGATGTGTTTGCAGGCAGTCTGGATGACGGACTCACAGGCCTCGTTAAGCGCCCGATCGATGCGGTAGTCGGCTCCGGGGTCGGCTTCCTGGATCAACGTTTGCAGCTGTGGACGGAAAAAATATCATAATAAAATCAAAAAGTGCAAGCAAGACATTGCACTACATTCTGGGACATGCAGGAATATGGCTGAGGGCAGGTCAAACAGAGTTGTGTTCATGCAGGTAAATCTTTAAAGTGATATCTGTGTAAATGTTTCTGTAACCATACAGTGAATATTATAATTGCCATCTCACCGCTTTCTGACAGCTGGGATCGATGGCGCCCATGTCTCCTCGGCCAACCCTCATTAGGCAGTGCAGCGTTCGTCCTTTGCGGTGCAGACCGGAGCAGTGACTCTCAATCTCAGTGCGACAGTGCAGCACGATCTCAGGACTCAGAGAGAAATCCTCCATCAGCATCCGCCTGTAATCCATCATCTCACCCTGACACTCGCCGCTGACCACACGACCTGAAAAAAACCCCCAAAACACACACACACACACACACACACACACACACACACACAGTAGCTGTGGTATCTTGATTAAGCACAAAATATTCATACACATTTCACAAAAAACAACTCGAGGAACCAACTTGGAAACTGACTTCTGAGGTTAAATGAAGCTAACCTCCTACCTTCACACAAACTCGACAGTTTTACTTTGTCTCCCTAAGACTAGTCTTCAGCAAAATAAACAGGAGCAGGTTCGTAGTGGAGAAAACAGAGCAGTGGCTGACATGTAACCAAGCTCTCGGTGGCCTCTGACTGCCACACAAACAAAAGGGGACATTAATTAGTTGCTGGAGCCGAGAGCGACAGATAGAAGTCTGCTCACCTCGATGGACGGCCGACTCCAGACACAGCAGAAGGTAGGACAGGCGAGCTTCCCTCGCTCGGGGCATGCTGGTGTCCACGTTGCAGTGGTACTTCCTCAGATCCGACTTGCAGGCTTTGGCCAGCGAGTAGCTGACCTTGTAGTCCTGAGCAATCAGCTTCTGTCTGGTGGTCAGTGCCTCGCGGCACTGATGACACACAACCAACACGGCCACGTTTATTACACAACTGAACGCTCATCGAGTCTGATTTTTAGTCTGCAAGAAGGTCGTATCCATCACAATTTGTACACTTTATTGTTCTGTAACCATCATCACTATAAGACTTTTTTCCCCTCACCTGGAGATGGAAAAGGTTCATTTAAAGTATTTCGTAGAGGGGGGGAAAAAAATCTATAAATAAATAATGGACACAGTAAATGGCACTCACCCTCTCAGACATGGAATCCTCAAACTTGTGATTGAAGAGGCATTTGTAAACTCTTCCTTCCCCAGCCAGAGTCTGAAAATTAAAAAAAATAAAAATAATGGAAAAGTTCATCAACTTTTCAAATTCAGTCAGTTTAAGGTGCTTTATTTATGTGAGGTAACAACTACAACTTCTCTTTATCCCATGTTACACGGAAGGCGGCAACTAACCAACTATAAGCTTTATCAAAAAAAAGAAAGACTGTAGCTTAATCTTAAAAAGTAAAGCAGTTGTCTGCTGAATCCAAACTGGGAACTGGGATCAGAGTACAGGGGCCTGAAAGCTGAAGGCTCTACCTCACATTCTAATTTTATATATCCCAGGAACCACAAACGAGCCTGCAGTCTGAGATAAGTACTGTGACGTCTTTAACCTGAACTTTCAATTCAGTTCTGGAGTCGGTGAAAAGAAACTAACGTGGGAAAAATGCAATCTTTCTTTATAGTTTATTACTTTGGATCCACTGAAGAACTTTTTTTGAACAAGCAACAAATGAATAATGTCTTCCATTATAATATTTAATAAAGTGGTGAGTGTAGTTGATACTGAAACACAGAACCTGGCAGTAAAGTTCATTTGAATGTTCACAAAGTAATTTCTCCCTTACAGTGTGAAGGCTAGTCTTCTAACTTTCAAAGAACATAATAACATCTCGATTTTTCGGATCGTTAACCTCTCGTGCCAACGTGATATAGTCTCAACCAATCTGCACGTCCTGAAAAACACATTTTAGCTCATCTTCAAACAAAGGGACGTTAATTTGAGAAGATGATACTTTCAGCTTACAAATAATACAAATTTAGTGGGTTTTTTAAATAGGATATACAATATTAAAACAAAGGTAGATCAGGAGAAGAGGACGTTAGAAAGTCTTTCAAGAATGTGACTTTTATTAGTATTATTGATTAATTTATTAATCGACTGATAAATCCTCTGAGCTCTAGTACAAAGGATTCTTACGTTTTCACAGAAGCGTTCTCGGTCGTCTCTGCAGGAAAAGTAGAGATAGCGGTCCAGGTGGAAGTCGTCGGAGGAGAGCTCGGCGACTCTCATGATGGCCTTTTTACATTCCTCCCTGATGACGTGCGCCCCCGCCTGGTCCTCGGCTTCACGAACCAAACCTTTTTCCAAACAGGCAATCACCTCGCCCTGAGAGTGGACGTCCTGTGAGGAGGGCAAAGGTACCACAGTCAGTACTGCCGGTGCCGCTCAGCTCCGGTAAGGATTCGTTTCCAGACAGCAGCTATTTTAACATTATTTAATTTGGATTACTTCATAAGTACAGCAGATATCTACACTTTATTTTTTTCAACTTTGTGCACCAATTATTACAAGTGCAGCAGTTTCCTGCCTCTGAGGAACAGAAACAAGCATTCGATGGATGTTTGATCTGTTTACTCATCATTTACCAGAGAATGCTTTTTTAAAAATGCATTGTGGGTAAAGGCTGATATCAGCCTGTGGAAAAGGTGGGTGGTCAAAACAAGTTAGAGCATTTGAAACGTCTCCTTTATGCTTACTTGTTCAAAGTTGTGATTGGAGTTGGTGTAAAATTGATGTGGTGGAAGTTATGAGTAGCTCAGAAATAAAAATTAAAAAAAGTTGAATTGAAAAGCACCAATTTATTTGTATTTATTCCGTCTATTATGTAATGTGTCTCGGAGAACATGCACACTGGGTCATGTAGTTCTCGATGACACACATAAACCTCGTCTCCTTTGTCAACTTTAAGGATAAGCCAAGAAATGATATGAACGAGCTATCTATGAGAGGCCGGGCCGTCCTCCTGGTGCACCAAAGAGCATAGCATCTGTGTAACTTTGCTAAGGCCGCCTCGTATAGTGAGATATCACCAAATACATCAAGGTGAGCTGCAAAAAATAAATAAATTGCACAGTCTAAGCAGCTTTTTGTGCTCCTGGTCTTGAAAAACGTTTGTTCTTTGTCAGCTAAATGCTCAGGAGGCTCCGAGTTTGCTTTGGCCTCCAAACCCACACAAACAGCTCATCTATAAAACAATGGGGCTTACTCACTACTGCGTGCACTCCTTTTCCTCAGTTTTCGCTTCCTCCTTTGTCTTTTAAGTCTGCGAGATCAAGGACTAGATAAGAGTCCAGATGGCCTTTATCTTTTTACATTCAGGAATCCAGGAGAGTGCAAACAGTCGTTTTATCTCAACCATCTTGTTTTAACAACAGGTGGAAGACAAATTTTGACTGAAATTAAGTTCTGATTAATTTCACAGCCCTACAAAAATGTCAAGCATTTTAAAGTAAAGAGCTGAAGCTTGATTTTAAAGATTAACATCAAGTTAAAGCTGAATTAATACCAAATTTTCTCATTTTGAGAATCAGTTCATAAACAATCCTGCCTCGTGTCGTTTCAGTGTGTGAGAAGTTAAATATAGCGTCAACATGGTCGGTCTGATCTCCACTCAGAGCCGCACTGTGACAAATTTCTGATAATGAAACCGACTGCACTCCCGCCGACAGATAAATCATCTGCTCTGAGCTCTAATCGTGCCAACGTGATATCCTGTAACAAGTGTGTGTCTGAGGAGCTTATGGAGCTCTGCGGCAGAGAAACACGTTCAGCAGAAGATCGATTCGCTCTGCTCGCTGACAAGCTGCTACATACTCCTCTTTTCTCATTCAAGCTTAGTCCACTTTGAGTTTTATTTGCTTTCTGACAAAATACAGCAGGTCTGTAAGAATATGAGCAGCACTATAAACAACTTTCAATGTACAGCTACAGCTTGGTCAGACCTCATAAGGACACTGGACAGGACTGTCATCACTGATCAAACACTGAATTTGGCTGAGGTCACATTCAAGATCATCTTCTCTGAGACGTCGACACAACCTCCAGAGAGGCTGCCATTTTTAAATCTCTGCTGTAAGTCTGCAACAACTGTGTGATTTCCATTTGAGTCCGGCAGGTGAGCCAACATTCTCCAACATTCATCGTGTCGTGCACCACAAATTCACCCTCCAGGATCAGAAACATATCCTGAGGCATCTGGGAGCGCTCATTCAGCAGAAACTATTTAAACTGTGTTGTGTGCACCAGTACATTCGGTTTTTTTGGACACATCAACATAAGATTCCTGACAATTAGCCATCATTTCTTCTGCAAGATCTTGTCTAATTCAGCCAAATTTATAATACTTAGGGTTTCGATTTATATGAACCTGCGACCAGAGCTCGCGTCAATATTAATTGTCACAATATAGGTTCACAGTATTCTAAGCGAGAACCTGCTTTGACACAAACTGAAAAAACAAGTTGAAATAAACATCAAAAACGAATAAGATTCCTTTTTAACAGCTGATATAAATTAAATACACAATTTTCCTTAAAAAAATATGGCAGATTATTGGTTTGCAGGTATTAACTCAAGGTAACGGGCAATGTAACAATGTGCAGTACATTACCGCCTACAATCTCATCTCCATCTCCTAAAAAAAATAGAAGAAAAATGAAGTAGAGAATTATCCAATCAAGCAAATGCTCTAAATATAAACCCATTATTTATACATCTAACAACAAGAGTGTAAATAAGAGCCAAAAAACAACGAGTCAGCGACACAGATGTTACTCCACCTGCTCCAAAGCACATCAGCTGCCTCTCCACCAATAACCAAACAGCACTAGTCAAAAACAACAAGTACGCCTTCTTACTCTGAAGTCCGACATCACTCCTCCTCACCTTCTCTCCAGTGCTGATGCTGCCACATTTCAGCGTGTTGATGTCATCGCGACACTTGTCCATGAAGCCGCAGATCAGCCGGTAGTCGCTGAAAACGATGGTGGTCATCTTGGTGATGTACTGGTTGCACTGGTAGTCGGTGATGTTGCCACGGTGATCCACCAGGCAGGACACCAGGTAACCTTTCCCCAGCTCCTCCGCGGCACATTCTTTAATCTGAGTGGAGAAAAGTGACGGCGACGCTTCAGTGAGAGCTGAAACATAAACCTGCCACGCCTTTAAAAGCACCTCATGTCACCTGTCCAGAACACCAAGGTGCCTATTTTTCATCTGAAACTCTGAACACATCTGATTAACTGTTCTGTATTTGTTTCTGTGCACTTTTCTTTGTGCTACCTGGTGCTGAAGTCCAGTGGTTTTTAGATTTGGTCATTTTACTGTAATTCATGCTAAAGAATCACATTGGTGAGGGTCGTGAAAGGAAACTGCAAAGAAATATCTGTAAGCAGTTTTTCCTCAGTGCTGTGTAACAATTTTTCAATGGCAGAAAAATGTGTTTGTCCCTCTGCAGCCATTAATTAAAGCTAAATAAATAAATAAAATCCAATTAACCACTGTATATTTTCCAACATGCCCATCATTTCCAGATCAGGAAACAATTGAAATTTTAAGATGTATGACTTTGACCCAAAGCACAGAGACCGACAAACACAAAACTACCCCAACAGGAATAAAAGCATTGAACACAAGCAGATGATAAAAGGAGGAAAAAGAAAAGCGGGTTGACACATTTGGCTTCATTTGAGCCAATGTTTTTATTTCTGATGGATGAACGTTCCAAACCAGTGAGCCGTTAACTGAAAAGCGACGAACAGAAGAGTCTTTTACATTTCTGTTCATTTTTAGAGGCTCCTTTAAAATTACAGCCAGTCACACATTTAAAAGGTACTTTTTGGAGATACCAACGATGTGATCTAAAGCCTCTTTTCCATTAGTACCTACTCAGATCGCCTCGGTAGGTTCGCCACGGTTCCTGGTATAAGGAACTAAAATAGTACCTGCTCGGCCGAGGTTCCAAAGCAATCTGAAAAGCCACAGACCGAGCAGCAAGGATATTGTCGACGTCCACCTTTGTTGTAGCGTTCGTGTCGCATACTAATTATGCCACAGGATGCTCGCCAGCATTGCTATGAGGGGACACACATTAGGTGTTACCCTATTGTAAGTGAAAACCAGCTGATCCGAGGAGGTACTAATGGAAAAGCGGCTTTAATGACTTACATGGTCAATAAAGGTTACACTGACTCACTCCACCACCTTGTAGTATTACACGCAAGTACTGACCAGCCCCAGCTCCGATTCTGCTGGCATCTCTTCGACATTTTGGGCATAAAAACTGGCTGCAGTTTCTTAACAATCTGCTGACAGCTCTAGTTCCTGTTTTTAAACTCAACTCCAAAATCACAGCTGCCTTAAAACTCCTACATTTTCCAGTTTATCTGATGTTCTTTTAACCGTTTGGAGGCTCATATGAAGATCGTCATGTTGAGCTGCAGAGATTGGTTTTTAGCGACTGACCTCAGAGATGGTTGTCTTGCAGACCTCCACTGCTACAGACTCAAACTTTGGGTCTGTGGTCAGGTTCAGCTTATAGTTCCACAGCAGCTGGGGGAGAGAAGACACACGAAGTATGACAATTACACCAATAAAGACAGAATGGGAAAAAACAGAAAAACAAAAACAGGCCAAATAAAAAACACATTTTAACATGTCAGTCATTTTATATTATAAAGTCTTTCTGTTATTTAATGTGACAAACATTTGGTCAAACTTTCGGATGGTTGGAAAAAAAAGAAAAAGTAGTAGTACTGATGTTGGCTATCGGTTGTTTATGTGAATCTTTACCAAACTCATGCATACTTTTTGTGGAAAATCATTGCATCATAAAATTATAAGACACCATAGTGCATGCTGGGAGGTGGAGTGTGAGGGTAGAGAGAGAAGAAAAAACCCACACACTTACATGGTTGCATTCTGCAGCAATTTCAGAGTCCTGAAAGAGGAAGAGAAAAAAAAAAAAGTTTAGCTTCCTCAGAAAGTTTAATTATAGGGTTTGAATATTTGAGACTAAACAGAGAGGACACCTAATTGCTTAAATTTTGCAATCTATAACATCCCATAATCCACTGCAATCTTGTGTGTTGTGGGATGGTGCGTTCAGGCACCATTATGGTTCAGGCATTTTAAGAGGCCGTGCTTGCAGCTTCTTGCTTCACCGAGGCATTTTCCTGCAGCTCTGCTTTGACCCGAGGTGACCCGTCCCGACTTCCTGCCCCCGCCCTCAACCAGAGGAAATTTCACAGACCCACACAGTGAGTTAACAGGTCTGCAGAGGACCAAAGACTTTCTGACCATTTACCACATGGTAGCCACAGTCAGCTAGGAATAAACTGCCAGTGTGTTTGTGTGCTCTTTTTACAGCGTATTTTACACACTGGTGTGACAATGCTCTTCACACAAACAGTGCAGTGTGAAGAGGGCGAGGGGGAGATGGTACAGGATGAGTTTTAAAAAGCACTGTGATGACTCAGTTTGGACATGTGAACCAGACTGATGCAGAACAGCAGGACGAGAAAAACAAGCAGCATCTACAAACTGACACCAATTAAAACAAAGCTAAGTGAGAGCGATCTCCCCCTCTCGCTCACATCTCAGAGTTCAGTCCCCAGAGAGGGGAAAAGATGGACGAAGCGACGGTGACATCACCCACTGCTTTCTGAAGGCTCATTTCGGAGGGCTGAGATGAGCATTATCGCCACCGCAGGGTTAATGCTCGTCTTGTGAGGAGCGCGAATCTGACTGTGAAACTGCGCTAGTTACTGCCTTGTCTGCCATGCTGTTAGCCATTAATCACACAGTGTTTTTACATTTTTTTTTAAAAAGCCCACACATGCCACTTTTCTGCTTCTGGTAAATCAGATGGGGGATACAGGGAATGATATATGGCGATCTAAATACCACGTTACTTTGGACCTATTTGACCTCTTCTTCAAGGTCAAATAAGGCATTTTATGAAAGTTTGACCTATCTTTAAAACTATGCTTAACCCTTCTTTTTTTTTTTTGAACCGATCAGCGCGCCCATTTCACAAACCCTTTTTAAACGACCGTACCTCTGTTACCCTCTGTACTAGAGACAAAATTAAACTGGTTTCAGAAGGAAGTGAAAACGAGCTTTTCGGGGATACTCGGCGTATCACAGTAACGCAAACCATTCACAGGGTACTGCAGTGTGAACACAGGCAGAAAAATCCCCTCCGCCTAGATGTGTGGTTCACATAAAGGGTTCAAATTAAACTGCCTTTGTTTGTATTGTCAGCATTTAGGAAATGACTGTGGTATACGACAAATCCAAATACCACATTATAGTTTGCATCCAAACATGTCACATCTGATCTCCGATCTCACTTTTACACTTCATATCTGCCTTTGTTTCAGGTTAACCCCAAAATGTGCTCCATCTTTAAAGAAAGTATTACCAAAGATCAAAGTCTGTCATGCTACCGTTCTCATTTTTACAGCACTAAAGATTTTAAAGGAAAAAAGAAAACAAAAAGAATATATACAAAATTAAAGTAAATACTGCCCAGGAGTGAGCTGCCTTGGTGGTCTGTAGTGCATCTTGTTAGTACATGATTTTTTTTAAATCTATATCCATAAAGATCTTTTTTTTGGACACAGGAGAAAGATTTAAGAGCTTACAGTTCGTGTTGTCAGATCATAATAGCGAAAGCACACGCAAGAAATTAGCTTTACAAGCAGCTGAGTTTGATTTATCTAAAAAGTTATGAATGCTGCCAAACTAGAAAGGACAGAAAATCCACTTTGCTTTAATATTTCTCGTCTTTGTAGCTGCTCAGTCATCCAGGTCGTGGCAGTCTTGTGAAGTCCCCCTAAAGCAGTCCAGCTGCCTTCTTTTTTTTAAACCCTTAAGACTTCAATATTTCTCCCACTTCCTGACCATCAGTGCTTTGTTGGAAAGCTGAGTGTGTGTGTCACCATACAGCAGTACAAAGCTGGGTGGAGAAACCTGGAGAGAGTTGGACAGCCTGACGCCACATCAAATACTGCTGGACTTTTGTTTTTCCACTTTTCCCCCTCCATTTCTAGGCTGCAGGAAAAACCTCCTCCTTTGCAGACCAAAGGTGGACTGAACAGCTAAACATCCCATCACACTGTTGCAGAACAAAATGTGAGTCATGCGGACATCTGTGCAGCTTTGTCTCTGGATCTGATCGCTTCAAAAAGCCAAACCTCATCAATAATGAACAACTTCTGTTCACGTGCAGCTGACCTGACTCCCGATTGTTCCATGAATCCATCTCTGAGTTTGCAGACTCGCTGGACACGCATTACAAACTGTGATCTAACACCAGGGTAAATAAACCGTCCCCACTCCTCAGACACACCCATTCACATATTTGAGATGTTCAGCTTTTTTTGTTTGCCAGCTTTAAGGCTCCGCTCACCAAATGTGAGCAATCTGCTAAAGCTGCCTTCCCATTTAACAGCTGCAGCTAAATTAAACTTAATCAGCTCTCCTCGTTTTGTCTTGGGAAAGCTGGTGTGAGGCTGAGCTATAATTGGAAATGGGTGAGAGGAAGAGATAGGAGAAAAATGACATGATGTGAGAGAAAAGAGGAGAATCCGAAGGGGGGGATATGGCCATTTCTGACACCTTCTCAGTTATTTAGCTTAAAATATAGACATTCACATGCAAGACAACGGGGGGGAGGAAAGTAGTTCATTTTTTCTTGTTTCAACTAAAACTCAACGCACTTGCATACACTCCTGATAGAAAACAAGAATTAGCAAAAGCAGGCCGTGCGTGAAGAAAGCGCAGCAGGAGAAAGTGTTACAAACGAAACCCTTCAGTGGACATCAGCCAACCAAGAAGAAAGCAAACAGATCGAAACAGTCAGCCTGAGCAAACAAGGAACTGCATCCTGTAAGCTGTGTGTGGTGGATTTTTATTGGCCAGTTAAAGATTAACCAGTGCAGACAACCACTTTGAAGCTTCAGCTTCTTCTTTACGTTTTTAACCGGCTATCCGCAGAGGATGTGCACTCTGTTTTTTCTAGACCAAACGGGCAGTCAGAGAGTATTTGGGCCAAAAGTGTGACTGATGTGTGCGTTACCGCCACCTCCGATTTCACACAGAAAACACTGACATTGCACCACACTGTGAGGAGCAACAGAGAGCTTCAAAAAACAGGAAATTACACCTATTAAACTTTCCTTTGTCATGCTTCAGCTGTAACTGTTGAAGAATTAGCATTCTAAATTACATTCCAAAAGCCAGAATTACACCACAATATTTACACAAAACTTGGTTCTCCTGTATTTACGCAGACCTCACCTCGGGAGTGTCAAAGTGAAACCTCACCACCAGTAAAAACTGTAAATATTGACCAAAATAAAAATCATCATCACTATCATTAAAAAGAAAAGGAAAAGGGAAGTTACGGGGGATTTGGTGAGTCTGTGTTGCAATACTCACAGAAAACTGCATTTCCTTGTTCTTTGTGGCCATTAAGAAACAGATTCTACACAAAACCTGCAATAAAACAGCACCTGTAACTACTGAAAATGAGTTACAGGGTAAAAATAAACTGTAAAATTTTATTTGAAATGTAAAAAGTTTCCAAAAAAGTCTCGAGCCACTTTTTAATAAGCCGGTCTTAAGAGATGGTTCTCCAAGACTTCTGAAGTTCTGTCAAAGTTGGACATTTTTCTGCTTTTCCATTCAATTTCAGTTCAGTCCTAGTGCCTAGCCACTTTCAGAAAAATGCCTTTTTGGGTTTGTTTGTTAAGTCGCTTAACCCAGTCCTTTGTATCATTCAAGCATTAAAAAAGGCTCCTAACTCAAGGGATGAACCAGTCTTATGTCTACATATAAAAGACAAAAAAACCAATTTTGTTTTCAATTCATTTTGTGAAGATTCACTATTCACTGAAGCCTGATCACAAATGGTAACTAGTACATGAACTGGTTCTTATATAGCGCTTTTCTACTCTGAGCACTCAAAGCGCTTTACACAACTTGTACATTCACCCATTCACACAAGCACTTTCTTCTAAGCTGTTTCCAAGTGCTTCCTATCTAACATTCACACGCATACTCTGATGGATGCATTGGAGAGCAACATGGGGTTAGTATCTTGCCCAAGGATACTTTGCATGCAGACTGGAGCAGACTGGGATCAAACCACCAACCTTCCGGTTAGTAGGTGACCTGCTCTACCACGAGAGCGACACCCAATAGCTACAGATCTGAGTGGAAGGGTGGCTGTGAAGAAGCCATTCTTACAGAAGGGAAACGAGGAGAGAAGGACATCATGTCAGATTATACAAGAACTGGACTGAAGATCAGTTCCAGCAGGTCTGATGGAGCGATTAATCCAAAAGTGACATTTTTGGTTAAATGTGCCAGGAGAGCGGTATAATAGTAAATGTCCACAGCTATCTATAAAACACGATGGAGGCACTAAGCAATACCACCAGGAACGCTTCTGATTGGTCACAGCTCCATTTTTACACATCACAACGATCCCAAACACACTGTCAATGGAGTAAGAGCATACCTGGATAAAACATAACACATAATGGAACAGTATCAGTCATGGATTGCCCTCCCCAGAGCCTGGACCTCAACATCATTAAAGCAGTGTGGGATCATTTTGACAGAGAAAAGAACAAAAGACAGCCAACATCCAAAAAAGAGCTTTGAATGTCCTTTAAGAAGCCTGGAAAACTATTCATAAAGACTGCTTAAAGAACAGGAAACTTTGGCCTCATGTGACTTCAAACTTTTTATCCAAATGGTCATTTTAAAGACATAAATCCCAGAGCAGCGAACATTAAGGTATGTTATTGAGGATTTTATCAGATGACTTGTTTATCAGTGAAGACAAGCAGATTAATATATACCAGCTTTTACTTGCAAACCATATTCTAGTCTTGACAGGAGGCGATTGCCATTATTTCACGCTAAACACTGTTGTTGGATAAGAAATACAGATAGTATGTGAATGAGAACGGCTTTGTTGTGAATCTGGTTGCATTAAAATGCCGTTCATGTGACCACAGAAAGTAGGAGAAAAGCCAACAGATGTTATTGTTGGCCACATTAGCTGCTTACACTAAACACATATCGGTCTCTCTTCCTGTCATGTTGTCTTGAGCTGAAATAAACCCACCACAGCTGATGGGAGGGGGGCGGGGGGGCAGCAAAACCATACAGCTGTAAAGGAAATCCAAAAGTAAACGACAAAACAAAAGCACCAATGCAAAAGAAATAAATATTTTATTTAAAATTTCGATTAATTGCGCAGCCCCGTCGCTCCATTATATTTGTCATAAAACATGTGGCAGTGAAAACATTTGCAGGAGTGCTCCCTTATAAACACCATCACTTACAAAGTCTACTCAAATATGACATCCTAATGCTGACAACAGTAGGAAACCGCAAAGCTTCTGATAACAAGCAGAGTGATCGCTGCCTACACATTAACATGCACGTGTGTGTTCATAAAGATATTATCACTGTTGGTGTGAACACAACAGTAGGAAATATCATTTTCAGAGAAATGTCAATGCTGAACCTGAAAGGAGCATCGCAGAAACACCGGATGATGTCTCTTAGCAACCTTTTTCCTTCTTCTTGGCTGAGGAACAAAATATCCACACAAAGTAAAACCTGCCTGCTTTGTTTGGGATAATCAAAGATAAGATTAAAGTAGCAGCACAGAGGCGGTAATTCAGTTTCAGAGATGCTGAGGTATCACTGCTTTATTTGCCACTCCGATGGGTCCAATTAGAGACCAGCTCCAAGAACATCGGTTAACTTTATTCCATTAGTCTGCTTTTTATTTGTGTTGCATTACAAACCCTGGAAGTAAATGGATATCTAAATCAGATAAAGCTAGTGGTACTGTTAGGCCAATTATTGAAGCCAATATTCAGCATTTTTCTGCTTATTGATACTAAATCAACATTCCATCTTTGGCTGCATATCCAGGTCCATGCAGACACACCCGGAGGTACCTCAGCCATTTATCTCCAGCTATTCCAGGTGGAGGACAAGGTGTTCCCAAACCAGGCAAGGTATGTAATCTCACCAGCATGTCCTGGATCCACCCCGGAGCCTCCTCTAAGTAGAATATGCCAGAAACACACCCGGGAGATACCCGAGTCAGATGCCCAAACCACCAACTACCTTTTAATATGGAGGAGTACTGGCTCTAACTTGGGTGTCAAATTGATGTCGTTGTTGTATCTCCCGGTCGGTTTTTATAATGTGGTGTGTTGTGCAGCCACAGCCGGGTTAAAGACGCGAGCGTTTTACTGTTGTTTAAATGATATGTCAGTATGGAAGCTGAGTGATTCACAGATTATAAAAGAGGGAAATGCTGCAACAGTTTTAAAAATTAGATTTTGTGGAAAGAAACAAAAACTGCTCTCTGATGCGAGGATAGAAACGAAGACAGCTCTGTAGTACAGTGTTTGCATCACTGCTAATAAAATCTAATCCGGCCAACAATTTATTTTTTTTTAATTAATGAATTTTAAAACATGCACTGATTGGATTCTGTGGAGCTTCTGTTCTTTGCCAACTCATCAAATACAGCAATCCAGTTGTAAACATGTTTTTTAAGGTTCCTGCAGCCTTAATGTGCTAATTAGTAATTATGGAGCTGGGCGGAGGAACAAGATGAGGTTCAGCGGACAGGCTGAAGCAGAGCCTTTGCTCTCTGGGGCCTCCGCCCTCTGGACTCCCTCTGCACCACGTACACAAAACCACAACCACCAGCAGCAGCCCTGACAGTGGGCAGGACGGAGACACACAAAAATGCACCGAATTTAAAAGCAGCTCTCAATCTCACTCTCACACCTGCAGAGTGCCAGCTGGGCCCTTCACACATGAGGTGGGCAGGCTACAGGGTATGCATGGTGGGCGTAGAGAGGCAAGATATCAGAACCCCCCTCTACCACCGCCACCGCCCTCAAAAAAGCCCGTTCTGACTGTGTTCATCTTATAGCGTGAAAACAGCAGAACTGAGACTCACTGAGGGTTCGGTATGCTGACTTTCCCTCCTGTCATTTGCTTCATCCGCTCAGCAGAGTGAGAACAGGACAAAAATATCCCTGCAAGAAAGGACTGGGAAACCCAAAGTCTATCACAATATCTGAGCACAGAAAACAAGGAGCTGACCAAAGAGGCTGGACCCTTGGTATGCCATCATATTTACAGCACAAACTATGTTGAACCAAAACTGATTTGTTTGCAGTTTTTAAAGAGATTAAATGTGTTTTTCAGCCCTGAAAATCTCATGTAAATATCTCCTGTCCTTATGAAGCTATGAGTGTTCAAACATGATGGAAACAAATAAAAGGCACCAAATACTGTGAAGGTCAAATTTTGCATTTTGCTTCTGATTCTAAGGGGGTCAAGTAGCACCCACTGATTTTTCATGATTGTACTGTGTCAATGCCCCAAAACTTGCAGTATTTTATGTCTTTATGCTTACCTTTTAATCCCTAAAACTGGGGTCAGTTTTAATTTTTAGAAGTGATTTTCTCCCTTTTCCCTGTTACTGCAGTGGTACACACGTAAGGCCCAACAAGCTTCATATTTTACAGTGAAGCAAACATCTTGTACAGCAACAGTGGGGAAATTCAGGCCTAAAAATAACATTTTCTACACAAGCAAACCTCCATAAACTGTCTTAGCCCACACATGGAGTCCTGAGCATTAATTTGACACAAACACCCCCCACCCCCTCCAAAACAGAAGAAGTGAAGAACCAATCAGCTGGTCCTGATGCACAAGGAAATTTTTCCAAGTAAAGATGGGTATTAACATTCACAGGAAGTCAGAGCAAACAAAACAAAAGACTTCAGCTGAGATCAAACAAGCGTCAAATCCTCTGACTGTGTGCGAGTTTGTGTGTGTAGTGGGTGGAAAAAGAGAAACGGTTTTCATCTATCACATTAATTTGAGTCATGACCTTAAACACTGTTCTCAGTGACATTAAAAAGGAATCGAAAAGTCTTGATGCAAATTAAATAAAATCCTCCGGAAATCACTGCAGATGGCGCCGAGACAGAAAATATCATCGACCTGCCGCCATTTAAAACAGCGAGGGCACATTTTTATTCCTTCCTCACTTCTCGTCTTTCTTATCTCTTCTCTTTTCTAATTCATTTTTAAAACACATTTTAACATTTCTGGTATTTCTTAATGTACTTTTAAATTTCTGTCTGAAAACGTTAAGAAACTGCCATCCATAAAATTTTTGATTTTTTTATTATTTCGAAACGAGGAGCAATCTGATATTTTGTTCTGTTAGAAAAGAGTCAAAAGCCAAAAGATAAACAGGAGTAAAAGGTTCAGGTCTGAATTTTTCACATTTTTCTTGAAAAATGACCAGAAACAATTACTAACCTGGTAATGGAGTCATATATTCCCAGGGTCTAAAACCCCAGAAGAGACAATTTACAAGTGAAAAACAGCCCTTTAGAGAGACTAGAACGGGAACATTTTTACATGTAAATGGCCTAAACAATAAACTAATTGTTGAAATTGGAATTTTCTCATTTGACATTAATTCTCATGTCAAATGAGAAAATGCTGAACATGAGCAACAAGAGGACAACAATCACACAGCCTTCTGGGTGAATGCAGGCCATCTGTACTGATATTCAATATTAAAACTCCTTCATAAATTCATTTTTTACCATCTCCCAAATCCTGTCCACTTAAAAATCTACCTATAAGCAGCTCACTGCCCTACATTTTTCATAAGCAGGCTACAGACAAAGGATTTCAGGATGACTTTTACCAGCCGAGAGGACAGTCTTGTGATTGTGAGTAAGCAGATAATGGGCACAGCGAGAGGACCCGTCTTAGCTGCTCTAAGCTGCTGTTGTGGCGTACAGAGAGAGGCCTCTGTCTGCTGCAGATCTGCTGAAGACAAACAGATAATGAGCTTAACCGAGAGAGCGAGCAGCCAGAAGCTGCCACACCAACAGGTCTCTCATAAGGAGCTGCCGAATGAGCTTAAACAAAATCACCAGCAGCTGAAATAAACTTTCCTTAAAACAACTCTCTCTGGAACACATCTGGATGAAGATGAATAAAAGCGCCCATGAACGCGACTCAATCTCTCAAATCAATCTGAAGCCACCACAAGTTCAACTACGTCAACCTGGTTAAGTTTAAACGAGAACCCTCTGCTGCAGCACTGGCAGCTAAGCTAAAGATCTCATTTAGATATTTTAAATGTTCATATTTTTATGATAACCAGAAAGATTTCAAAAAAAAAAATGAACGTTTAAGAATCCATTTTAGAGGTTTTATGAGTTTTATAAATGATTCAGACTCATTAGAGATTGTAAAACGTTCAATATAATATATAATCACAATATAATCACATTTTGATTGCTTGCTTTAGGAAAAAAGTGTCAAACGTGCCCAAAAATCACAGACCCAACTGTAAATAACTAAGTTATTACAGAAGATGAGTATTTGGAAAAATTTAATTAGTGAACAGGGCAGCGCCTACATTTTAAAACTGACCACACACCTGGAACACATTTAAAGTTTGTCCATCTGACCTCTGCCTCCAATTCCATCAGACCTACGGCCACTCTCCTTCATCCACGATTCACCCTTCTTCACCTCTTACCTCCTCCAGCCTGAATATTTAACCGATCCAACATTTATTTATATCTGACATCAATCTGATCCCAGCTCAAAAAGCTCGACTGAGCATTACGACAACAGGCCAGTCGATTCTAATCAATTCTATGTTGCTGTTATTTTTATAGTTTTTATTATGTAATTATTTGAGGGGGGTTTGTGACAGTAATGATAAAAAAAAAGTGATATTTGTGAGGTAAATGTTTCTGCATTAATGTCCTTCAGAAATCAAAATGTGGGTGGTAACGTAAACAAATAGTGATGCTTGGACTTTGGTCTTTGCTTGGCACTATCCAAAACACACACACACACACACACACACACTTTTCAGTATTAGATGCTTTAAACTCATGTACTTTACGTCTAAATTTCCACATGTTCGTGTAGCTTTTCCATTTGTTCAAAGTGGTACTTTTCCAGCATGACCATGATAATGTACTCATGCACTGATCGATGAATGAGGATGCAAGGAAAGGAAACAAGGACAGTGAGAGGCTCTCACACTGAGCTGAAAAGAGACGAGCCACTTTACTAATAAAACTAAATGTGTATTCTCAGACGCTTCATTTGTTACAGTGGTGTACACAGTCAGGCTCCATGCAGAGGAAGTCGAGGCAAATATCTTTGTGAAGGCAAAGCTCTGGATTTACTGATTATCTTCCTACTCTCTACGGCCACGAGCTGTGGGTAAAGACTAAAAGGATGAGACGGAGGACACGAGCAGCTGAAATGAGCTTCCTCTTAAGGGTGTCTGATACTCAGTATGACAAGGTACACAAAGGCAAGATATCCATATTTTTAACTGGACCTGAAAAAAATGTACTGGTAGATCTCCAGTTAAGTTAATTTCATAGGTGAATAGGTTGGGAAATTAGGGCCTCATGCTTTCCAGCTGCAACATGTCCACTGTAATGAATAGTCCTTATGCCCCTTTTTCACACTGCTTTAAATTGTGTACAATCAGAGCCAACAATTGCCTGGATAGTGAAAATAAGTTATAAAGTTATTTGCTCATAAAGCTTTCTTCTGCATATTGTGTTATAAAGGCATACAGCCTCCTCTCAAAATGAAAGAGGGATTTATTTGCAGGAAATAAACAGCCCTGATAAGATGCCCGCGTTTTCTCAAAGACCAAAGATGAGGAGATTTAATAATTTCTAGTCACATCACTTAAAAATACTTTTTATAAATTCCTGTGCTTAAAAGTAGTTTTATAGCTTCCTAATTTTACTAAAACTATCATTCAACAGTCTATCCGTAATGTCAATGTGTTGCCCAGCTAGTCAAACCAGGTACCTTCCCTATTTAACCAGGACAGTCATTAAAGTCATCGAATGTACATAATTCCAGCCACTCTGATAATCTAAAAGAAAACCTTTTCTTACAAGTTTTATTAAGTGTTACGTTACCTTCATATTGATACATATATATAAATATATATTCTGTTTAATTTATTTCTAGTAGAACTAAAGATAAAAATCACAATTTAATCTCTCACTCTACTGTAAACCATTTTGTTTGGTTCCTTTTCAACACAAGCTTCCTCTGCTACTGCAAGAGTACAGGGTTAGATTTAAATGACTTTTATTGTAAAAAACGGACGGTTTTGAAAAAAAGAAAAAATAGTTTATTCTTAGATTAGTGCACATCTAAGAACATCCCAACGTAAAACGCTGCCTCTTGTGGTCAAAGCTGAAATCACATTTCCAGGGGGTAATTACAAAAGGTACCTTTAACAGCGCCAAGTCAACACTCACAACCCCAAAACCACAGAGGGTACGAATAACGGGGCTGCGCAGAGAGGCCACCAACAGCCTTCCCCAGGGGGGAAACCATCAGACAAAATAGATCCTAACACTTCAGTCTGTCTCACATCGATCTTTAACACATGACAACCGCACACTAGGTGGACAACACCCCTATCAATCACCATTGGGGTCTGAAATGAAAAGACACAAAGCTAAAAATCACCCAGCAGCAGGTTTGGTAACGTTATCTGGGTTAGCATCTCGCCAAGGCTACGAGAGCTAGCGACAACTGCTACCGAACAGTTAACAGCTTTAATGTAAAGTAACTCGGTTTGAAAAGTTACCCGGTTACCCATCTGTCCACGTCACAGAGTGCCGCTGGGTTTCTGCGGACTGTTATACCGGCAAAGGAGCATTTTTCTTTGATAATTTAACATTTAACCCCTAGCTACTCCGAAACATACGTGGTATTTTAACTACTCCGTAGAGCACCAACAATCCACCAGTTTTAGTCCAGTATTAAATCCTTATAGATACTCTGATCTAAGCTTATAGCTAATCTATTCTATATATTCTGATACATTCGGCCTATTAATATTCCAACTTTTATTTAAATGGTATCCAGTTTCTTTTTTTCTTGATCCACGTCTCACTTTTCCAATTTGAAGCATTCAGGTGAGACACAGTTCATTGCATTCCTGGCACTGTAGCACGCCGAACTGAAAACTAAACTTTAACGACTCTGAAAATCTTTTGAGTCCTCTCATGCACTGGGTGTTACATTAAAAACGATACAAAAAATCATAAATTGCTGTAATTTTGCCTGTTGTTTGGCGTGACGTTCTGTGGTTGCTAGCAGCTAGCTTTAGCTCGTTCTGCAGGCACACCCTGCATCTTTCTCCAGGATTAAAGCTACCATTCCCGCGAATATACCTCTTTCCTGTCCTGGAGACACTCCAACACGGCCAGGTTGTTGTTCCAGGAGTGTTTGGGGCAAAGCCGGGTCAGGTCGTCTCTGCACACCGCTTCCTCAGCCAACTTCCAGCCGGTAGAGCGCCTCCGAGACAGCGAGGCCCCGGCTCCTTGGTTCCTCTCATCGACTCCAGGGTTTCCCGCAGCGGGCCCCAGACCCCCGGCTGGGTTCTGCATTTTATCGACACCGGCAATAAGTCTGGAAATAGCATTGTTTTGAGCTTGAATCGGATGTAAAAACAAAAAGATGCACATCAAGAGCAGGAGCAGAGGAACACGTATGCAGTCCGCCATCTTCACAGAGCCAGTCAGCCTGCTGCTGCCTTCAGGAGCTGTCGGAAATATGGGAACTGAGGATAAAGTTCCAGACAGATTGTTTTCGTTCTAGTGAATAGTTCATAAATATTTAATAAGTCCTCGTGGGTTCATGCTGTGAGTCATCCAGCCATGGAAATGTCTCTTCCAGGCATTCTTTATCATATTAGTTTAGTGTAAAGTTTAATCTTTTATAAAGTTAATTAGTTAAGTTAAACCTGTGAACAGCGTGTGAAAACTTCATGTATAACAAACTATACAATGTAGTTCAGCGCAGTTAAGTGACTACTGTTCCAGTTTAACTGGTGAGATCTGTTTTCACCTCCCTGTCCAGATCTAAGCTGCACATTGGGTCATTTTTCCTCTGCCTGGAAGTATGTTATGATTAAAGACCTTTCAGTCACAAGACTGCTGAATTTGTTAAGCTCACAATAATTTATTTGATTTCAAATTCATATGTGTGACTTCAAAGCAGGGTGCTATTAATGTTGTGACATGCAGAGTATCAGCCTGAGAATGTAGATGGATCCAGGCTGTTTTCAGGGGATGGTTTTTATTTCAGGAAAGAACACAACACGACTGTCTCGGTCACTGTGGTGTGGGAATGTGAAACGCACATGTAATGGTAAGTTTAGAGCACTTTCAACTGATTCATGTCTTAAAATGTGCTACAGAGAAAGTGTTCTAGTGAGTGTTATGAAAATAAATCATTGTAATTGGTATTTTCATGGCGGACTTTTCAAAGTGTGCATTGAAAGAGACACAATACCTCAGTGTTTCTCAAATATCACCAGCTCAGTGTTTTCAGCCCTCAGGAGTGGTATGGTGGATCTCTTTATCAACAGAACTCTTCTTCTTTTGGCTGCTCCCTTTAAGGGTCACCATAGACGATCATCTGCCCCCATCTCACCCTATCCCTGTGCTAGGAATAGGGTTGGGTGTTCCTCTGTCACGCCAACCCTCTGCATGTCCTCCCTCACTACATCCATGAACCTCCTCTGTGGTCTTCCTCTTTTCCTCCTGCTTGGCAGCTACATCTTCAGCATCTTTTGACCAATACATCCACTATCCCTTGTATCATACCCTGTCTCTAAATCCACAAAGATGCAGTGGAAGTCCTTCAAACCTTCTTTCTACTTCTCCATCAGCCCTCTCAATCCAAACATTACATCACCTCCCTTTCTTAATCTAGCTTGAACTACACATTCCTAAATCTTCATGGTAAAGCTCATCAGCTTTATTCGTCTGTAGTTACTACAGCTCTGCACCCTCATTCCTGAAAATCAGTACCAGTACACTTCTTCCATTACTCATGCATCCCCTCACTCTCCAAAATTGTTTTAAAAAGTCCACTGCCTTTTCTCTGAGACATCTTCACCCCTGCATGGGTACATCATCTGGACCAACTGCTTCTCCACTCTTCAGAACGTTTTGTCCTTTTTAAAATCAGGAGTATCAGGCTGCACCATGCTGAGACTTCAGAACATTATTCTAGTCTAGCATTAGCTCAACATTAGAACATCGTTCATGTTACGTTAATACTCAAAGTATAAGAGCACAGACTCTGCAGTGTCCTTAAAGACAAAAACTAGTTAGAAATGGTCTTTTAAGCCAGTAATACAAAATAATTAAAGAATATTAAATAATTACAGTGAGAATTTCCAGTAAAATGCTGACACCTGTTGCAGAGGGTTTTTTTTTTTTATGTTGTTTTCTTACTAAATGTACCTTTAATAACAGATGAAAAAATATAAAAATTATAAGCCGTGTCCAAAGCTGTGGTACTGGACACAAGAAACCACTTAAAGTTCAGTGATGTGCCACCCAGGATCAATCAAGCCGTGAGTTCAGACTGGATATTTTTTAATAAGAAAGTTAAGATTTTAGGAATAACATGAAGACAAACAGCAGTCAAACGTGCATTGAAATGATGTTATATGCCATTTTTACTGTCTGTGCAATCTCTATAAATCAGTAAGTCACAGATAAATGACAGGCCTCTGGATGTGTTTACAGAGGATGACTAAAAGCACTACTTTAAACAGGAATGATGTGGTCTCGTCTTGTGGTTGATAAATGTCTGAAGCAGAAGGTAGGTGTAGTTTGGCGTACTTTCTTCTAAACAAAGGAACTGTTATACATAACCAGGTTTTTATGGCTCAGAAGCCTTTGTTTGGTTCAAATCTGACAAATTATGTATATCGTCATAATTTTGATGTGCCCAGATTTTTTTAAACCATAAAAAACAGTAAGAAAATAGCCTTAAAAGAGGAGATGCATCCACACTGCTGTCGGATTTTGTATTTCCAACAAAAGACTTCTAAGAAGTGAAAATTTACAAGCAGACCCTGAAGGCAGCATCTAGCTGATTTGCTCAGCTGGTAGAAAAACTGAAAGTTTCTAGACTGAACCATCCCACGACAGGCCACAGAGTTCTAGTCAGCACATTCATCTCATGTAGGAGGCGCTAACAACTGACCTGGTGGTCAGTCTTCATCGTATTCGACCACAGTCAGGAGAGAGTGGATCATAAAGCTGCACGACGAGAGACCAAATGTCAAAGAGCAGAGAAACAGTAAAAACTACCAACGCCTACTCACAGGGTCATTCCCGGTCAATGTTACACTCAAAGTCTCACAATCTGAAACTAAATGTAGTTTGTTCAGCAACCAGCTTTGATCCTCATCATCACTGTCTAAATCATAATTTTAGTTCATCTGTTTTCTGATAATCCAGTGGAGAAGAAATTTTCTACAGCTGATAATCCCTTGAGATTATCTGGGGGAAAAAAATAAAAAATAAAAATACTCCATATACGAACACACGTTAAATAAAAAGAAAGAAAAATACACAGCAGTTTAAATTCAACAGTTTGACTTTATTTAAAAATAACACAATTTTTTATTAACTTTTGAAGGCGTACACAAACAGCTGGTAGCAAATATACATATATACAACTTCCTTTAAAAAGACAAAGAAAGTAAACTTTTAAACGACAGCAGGTTACTTTGGCACTTTGTGATCCGCGTCAGAGGGTTAAATAAAATCGGACTCCGATAATGAGCCACAGAGACGGAGAGTTTGACAGAAATGAAAACATGAAATTTTTAAAAGGCGACCAACAAAAAAAAAAGAAAAGGGGGGCTTATGTTGAATTTTTGGGGAAACCTTGAAAATCTGAGATAAATTTAGCATCAGGTGTTGGAAAGTCCTGCTTGAACTAACTGAACTCACTTTTATGACAAAGATGGATGATTTTGGGCTACATTCATGTTTTCTTTCACACACAGACATTAATCTGATCTTTGGCTCTTTAAAATCACAATCATAGGGTGAACAGAAATGATCCGCCTGCGTAATTTGAATCGCTTTAAAAAGAAAAGGCGATGAGTGTGAAACGCTTCCTCAGGCTGATCACTCGCAGCAACCTGTTCAGTGGTGTAAAAGTTTAGCAGCATTAAATTTCCCACAGTTCCTCACAGACGGCGTCCTCTCCTCGTGGGACTGAGGTTTGTCTCTTTGTTTTCTGCTCTCGTCGTGTTCACCCACTCCTCCCACTTCACTCCCACTTGTAGAGCTTCAGCATTTTCTCCGTAAGCGATGCCAAAAAGTGCTCGCCGTTCACAGAAAACGGGCTGATGTCCAGCACCGGGAGGTCGGCCGGAAGCCTCTGGCGCAGAGCACCGCTGCCGGCGTCCCACACCTGAGGAGGAAAAGGAGAACGAGATGACAAAGCAGACAGAAGCATCAGAAAACATTTAAGCTTCAAGCTTAACATTCAAGGGGAAAAAAAAAAGAATATTAATACAATTTTAAAATCTAAAGACAACATCAGGAAACCTTTGGCAAAGTCAAAACTGGAAACTGACTCATCATAAATTATAATTTTATTAATTTTTAAAAAGAAACATTCAAGGAAAAAAAATGTCTAAACTATCAAATAAGCAAGTCTCAGTAAGTGTGATTGTCAGTCATTCAGTAAGTAATTAATTGCGTAAGTAGGTCTGTAACTAAATATGCAAGCACATAGGTAAGGCGGTAAGTGAGTGAGTGATTAGCTAAGGCCTCAGTCAAAGTGGCCTCGGGGTCAGTCAGAGACCCTGTGGCAACCTCCGGCCTCTGGAGGTGAAATGGCATTTAAAGAGGGTGTTGCACCTCCTTTGATTGCTTCAGTTGTTAGCAGATTGTTGTGAACACCCACAGTTTGCACAAAAGACGATGACTTCTCTGCTTGACACAAACTGGAGACGGAAAACGTCTGCCTTTGAAAGTAAAAGCTACAACTTTTACCAAGCAATTAAAGTAACTGAGCTCAAAGTAAAAGCACAATTAAAAAGAATTTGGGATAATATTTCATATTTAAAAAAATTATTCAATCAAGGAAAAAAATCTGGGTTAAAAAAAAGAATCACTGATTTTCCTTAATGGTTTTTAAAAAGCTACATAAAAAACATTAACTCTCCGACACTTGATGTTACTAAATATTACAAAACATACTTGGAAATTGAATAATTATTACATTTAATAAGTAAATATATTTATTTATTAAATAAAAAATATTGATTTTAATAAATAATTTAATAAATTTAATAATTATTACATTAAATTTTATTTAAATTAAAATTGTATTTAAAATAATTGAAATTATGTTAAAAAAAACACTTTGGATGAAGCAATTAATACTTAAAAAATAAAAAATCAGAAAATGATATGGTATTTAGATTTATATATTTCAATTAATTTAAAATGTAAAAATAATTTAACTAAGGAAACCACAAATATTTTACATAAAACAAATATGAATACAAAAATACTAAATTTATTAAAATAAAAGCTGATAATTTATCAAAAAAATAATAATAATTTGCTCTTTCAAATAACAGACAAGTGTAAATGTAAAAGGACTGACCATGGTGGAGTTGGAGGCCTCGTCCCCGGCGCAGACCAGCGTCCCGCCTCCATCTGGACTCCTGAAGACGGCGTTCTTGGTGAGCAGTTTGCAGGACGAGCCGGCGTTGAACGTCTGGACCGGCTCGCAGGAACAGCTGGGCAGCTCACTCGAGTCCTGCTGAGGGGTTCGAGTCAGCGCCATGAGGACACAGCGCAGAGATGGATTGGAGCGTCCTGCAGGGCAGACGGTGGTTACTCAAAGGGTGCCATGGGTGGGTGAAAAGTTTAGATCATGTGACACTGTCTCTATCAGGAAATAAGGGGTCAGGGTCTTACCGGGCCTATAGGTGACGAGACAGTGTCGACTCTCTGTCTCCACCTGGATGTCGGTGCACCCAGAGGTATCCAGGGGCAGGACGTGGGGCCTGTAGGTGGTCTCATTCACCTGCTCCCAGAAACACCCACCCTCCAGAGAGCCAGCAATAAGCCCCCCACATGGGAACGAGCTGGACGCCGCCCGCGGGATGTAACAAAGAGACGCCACCGGACATCTGGAAACATCACACACCCCCATTCAAAGTTTTTAAGTAAAGTAAATTTGTGCAGCCCTGTTTTAATAAAACCTTTGGTCTTACTCACTCTGCCCTTGTATGTTTTTTGTGTACCTGGAGCGCAGCGGCACAAGCTCCTGCACGTGCGTGCTGGTGTCTCTCGTGTCGTAGATGAGCACCGAGCCGTTGCTCAGGCCGGCGTAGATGTAGTTACTGTTGTCCAAACACCAGCAGCAGCTCCACACTGGTTTACCCGCATTATAGGTCTGAACCACCGTGTTGGTCAGCAGGCTGGAACAAAACAACAACACATTAACTCACAGGGACCTACAACTAAACCCTCTGTGAGGCTGGAGATGCTGGCGTGCTCGTACCTGGTCAGTTTGATAGTGTTGTCCAATGCAGCAGACAGCAGCAGGCTGTCGTTCTGCCTGTTGAAGGACAGACCTCGGATCTGTTTGCTGTGGATGGGAACGTACTGACTCGCCCTCATGTTCACCACACTCACCTTCTTCACCCCGCACCCTGAACGGAGGAAAAGAGGAAGGCTATGAGGAAAAAGTGGAAGTTGAGTGATTCAAAACACACACACACACACACTCTCTAACTTGGTTGATCTATCAGTGGAACTTCTCTCATATGTGTGCATGTATAACGCGACTACATTTACACAACTAATGCGGGGTCAAACTGTCCTTAGTGTCTGGTGTGAGCGATGAAGAATCACGCTTGTCAAGATGAAGGAAGGACGTCTCACCGGGCACCAGTGTGGTGTGAGGCGACGGCTGTGAGGCCAGCAGGCAGCTCATAGGTTCACAGTACGATAAAACCCTGCAGCCCCCGGCCTGAGACACCAGCACCGCCTTGGAGAAACTGTACTGAGCCGACCTGGAGCCGTCCGTCCTCTGAGACAGGCTGAGGACATGGGAGGAGGAGGAGGACGAGGACATGGAAGAAGAGGCAGGATTCAGGTTCCTGCTTGTCTGGGCTATGAGGGCTCTCAGCTCCTGTACGAGGGAGAGAAGGCAGATTATTGGCCAGCTCCTCACATCCCTCACTAAGCTAAAGCAGAGGGAGAATTATTCACTTTGATTGTGTTTAATTAGAACCACAAGCACAAAAACACATGAAATACCTGCAGCTCCTGCTGTGCTTGCCCGTATTTGTTGGTGACAACCTGCAGTTTGATTTTGTACTGCGCCGACTCCAGTTCAGCCTTCCTCCTCAGCGACTGCTCCTGCTCCAGAGACCTACAAACACGTTGTTGGGAATCGCTCATGAGACTAACGACCCGCAGACCAAATCCACCTGACATATCACTATATAGTTACTGATCCTGATCTCCTGAAAGCTAACAAGAACAGCACAAACAAGGAAAGCTGAAGTTGGCTTTAGACAAGTATTCATCCTTTTGCTTTGTCATCGTGACAGTTTCATTTTCAGGCTTGTGAAACAGGCAACTGAGCTGGCTGCAGGTTCTGTGATCCGTCACTGTAATTAGATATTTTTTTTTAACATGATGGCAAAGCAACTTTTCAGGTGATGCCATTAAGAATCCAGTACAACCTCTGCATTGTTTGCTTTGCATGCCACCGCAACATCATCTTACAGTCACTTGTTTATGCTAGCTGCTAAACCGCAGGTAGTCACTGCTGTGTTCTCCTGAACAACAGGTGTTGCCACTCGGACAATACGGCCACTTCAGCACTGATACAGGAAGAGAAGAAGTCAAAAGCCGAGTGTTTTTTCAAATTTTTTTTTTGACAAATTCTTATGTTTTCAAACTGTTGCAAAATTTCTCAGTGTACAATCTGTGACTTAATCGAGGAAATCGAGAGGTGGTCTAACAGCCTAAGTGAAACCACAACAGCGGCAGATGCGACATTGTTTTCGGCATCCCAGTTTTGTGGGGGTCGGGTGGAGGACTGACCCAATAAATGTAAGACTAGAGATCTTTTAGTCCCTATTTGCAGATTACAGATTCCTTCATTTGCCATCATAAGTGTCCAATGTAAGAAATTATCCTTTTAAATATTGATACATATAGAATTTACTTGCACCTGCAGGCAACACTGTGACATGAAGTGAGACAGCTGCTGTCAATTTAAAGTGATGATACTTTAATGGTTTATCTTTCATTTCATAAGCAAATATTTAACAGTGTATAAACAGAGTTCACTCAGGATTCGTCCCGCTGGAGGAGAGCAGCGTTCCTCATTAGCTCAGCTAAACAGATCTGGTGCGTTGAAGCAGAGAAGTCGATCACCCACCTTTTTAAGCTCTCTTGTTCCGTGTTGTCCAGCGCTCTCAGTTTTGGAGCATACAGGAGCACGATGTCGGAACGCTTTGCTTTCTTGTTGCACTAAAATTACAGAGAAAACACAAACATATTTTAACCTTCAATCTTCCACCTGTGGTCGATGGGATTTCTCTTCCTTCTCACCTGTGGACATTTAGCGGAGGGGCTCTGAGCTTTCAGCCAGCGCTGGATACAGGTGTAACCGAAGAGGTGACCGCATCGCAGAGCAGCGAGTCTGTGCTCGCCGGACGTCGTCCACGCTTCGAAGCAGATGGTGCAGGCGTCGCCTTCGTTCTCGTCGCTGGGAGACACCTGGACAGGAGCCATGGCTGCTGGGAACACCTGGAAGCAGGGAGGATCAACAGTTAAGGACATTTTTTGTAATTATCCTAGAAAAAATAAATAAATAAACTGGGTACAGCGTTTTGTCAGTGAATGTGAGTTCTTTTTAGCCTGTCGATGTGTTTCAAAGGCTCAAATTAAGGTTACATTTACTGGTTGCACCATCTTGCGGTGGAAAGTGGTATTACAGAAATGCATCAGCACCCACATGAGGCTTGAGTGGATATACACTGGTCAAAAAAAAAAAAAAAAAAAAAAAAAACAAAAAATAAAAAATTTA
>VUQG01034793.1:10221-22892 GCA_015106755.1 Etia nguti
ATAACAAAAAAAAAAAAAACAAAACCAACTTTTTTTTTTTTTTAATGTGGCCAGAATTTTCCAGAATGCAAAAAAAAGAACAAAAACAACCATTTTGGAGGTGAGTGTATGATCCACTCAGTTTTTACGACACTGGCCAATCGGACTGATTATTATTGTTATTCCATTAAATTAATATTTAGACGTGCATAAGCCTCTTGCAGTTTTTATTCTTTCAGCTGCAGCTCTGGTGGCGTTGCAGGGTGTGAGATTAAAGATTAAATATAAAACAGAATTTAAACGTAGGCATGTAACAACAAAACTACTGTAGCCAACAGAAGAAAAACATCAAGAAATGAAATTTCTTACTGATGCTATTTAGGGAAACTTTAGATTTTAGAGGCTACAAAAAGCTTGTGTGATGATCGATACAGAGGCGCTAAATATCGATATCTTAATTAACAGATGAAAATACTGTGAAGAAGGAGGCTCGTGTACTGAACGCCATCTTGAGAGAACAGTAATAGTTAAATGTGAGTTTCTCTCTGTAGATAGAAATAGATTGCATGTAATTGCCAACTTGACCTCATTCAATCACAGACTTATATCATACTGAGAGCAGGCTGACTACCTCTTATGGCAGGTTTTAGTGCCGCTGTTGGCTGTGCTCGACAATCTCACTGCGTAGCAAAACCCCATATGGAAGTGGCCCTAAATTAAACTTGAAAAGATCTGATTCTGTGTGTTTGGGGCTGTTCTGAATAGAAAAAATAAAGAAGATTTGGCTTACTTTTGCCTGCAGTGTGAACCTTTTTTTATTTGATCAGATTTTAGGATTTAAGATTTTGGTGAATCAGTTACAACTCCTCCCAGAAAAAAAAAAATACAGCAGTTTGGGTGAATTGATCCTTTATTATAGGGCAGTGAAAAGGGGAAAAATGTGGAGGAAAACGCTCACTGCAAACAAAATCACAAATAAATATTATAAATTAAGATTTTTCCACCAAATCCCTTTCTAGATCTTTTATTCCCCCCCAACTTCCTGCTTTCAGTCTTCCCTCGGGAACTGTAAGAGTAATGGCACCTTATTCTACTCAGTGTACATACATAACTACAGATGTACCACTTCCTTACAAAAAAACCCCCAAAAAACCCCATCAAACATTAGAGTGACCCTGTGTACTGCTTTCCAGTTTCTACTTCAGGGAGGGGAGGGCGAGCCGGGGGAATCGATGGGATGCTGGGTAGAGTGGGTACAGTTACAGAACAGGGAGGTTAGAGTGAGAGGCAGAAAAAGGCTACAGGTTTCACAGGGATTTGGTTTTATTAATGATGTTATTCATTTGCCCTGGCCTGTGGCCAGCAGTGATGGTATTCATTTACCTGGTTGGGAATTAGGTATATAATTTGTCCTGCATTCCCCCCGTTGCTATGGCCTGTACCATGGTTTGGTTCACTCGGCTGTGTGAGAGAAGCAGTTCAGTAACATGGGATTCATTAATTTGGGCCAAGTTCTATGCATAAATACGCCACAAAAACTAGGACCCAGCCTATTATGCAGAATTGTTACAAACACACATATGAATATTTCAGCTACCCCTCCCCCACGTATTAAACCTAACTACTGCAGGCGCTCATAATGACAGGTGATCTCTGCGTGATACTGGGCTCACATAAATCCACCTCCTACCTGTAGGCGGCACCGTTGATCTCCGGGTGAACTTGAGGCTGCTGCTGCTCCATCATTCCCCAGGGCGCCGTGGTAACAAAGAACTCTTTGTTGACGCAGTTTCGGAGGCTGTCGGGAATACGGCCTGTGTCGGGGCGAGATTGAGCTTTGGTGAGCGGAGAAATGAGAAATCTGAGAGCCAGCGTGGGAATGTGTACCATCTAAGACGTGTCTGTACCCGTTATGGCTCTGCGAATTTCTGTGGCAGCGGCCTCTCTCATCTCCAGCGATGCCTGCTCGCTGTACCAGGCAGTGTGGGGTGTGCAGATCAAGTTGGGGGCGTCTTTTAGAGGACCTTGGGAAAAACTGCTGAGCAGCAAATAAAGACAGAACTGGGGAAGTTAAATACAGGAGGAAGAAAACATTATTTCTGTTGAACTGAACTTATAAACAAAGGATGATGCTGAAAGCACCTGAAAGGTTCTGACTCATGGACGTCCAAGGCGGCGCCCCGTATCCTTCCTTCTTTCAGGGCCTGAGCCAAAGCCTTCTCATCCACTAGACCCCCACGTGCACAGTTGACCAAGAAAGCACCTTGACGCATCTACACACAGAGCAGCACAGCATTCAGTGTTCATCTCTCGATAAAAATGTCTCAGTTCAACAAATAACAGCATGCGTGCTTTTGTGATGGAGCACACAGAGAGCTGCTGTCACTGGCTCAATGCTGCACGGGAAGGAAAAATAAGACTTCCGGTAATAAAACGGGACACGTAATGACACCGATGCCTTCAAATTCAATTCAGCTTTTATGTGATGATTTCATTTATTAAGGTAAAAAATCTACCTGGCCCCTATGTGAAAAAATTATTCCTGCAATCGAGTGCTTCTGATAACTGATAATGAGTCTTTCACGTTGCTGTGGAGGAATTTTGGTCCAAACTTCTTTGGAGAATAGCTTCAATTCAGCCACACTGGAGGATTTTTCAGCATCAACAGCCTGTTTTAAGTCTTGACTGGGACTCGGCCACTCCAAAACCATTCAGAGGGTGACTTCCTGATGTGTTTCATATCACTGAACTTCTGCATAACCCAAGTGTGCATGAGCTTCAGGGCTTAAATTGATAGCTGGGTATTCCCCTTCAGGATTTTCTAGCAGAGGGGAGAATTAATGGTTCCACCTACTACAGCAAATCGCCCAGGTCCTGGGCGATTCTTTTATTCGTTCTTTTATTGAGTGCTTTGTTAGTTTTACGCCAGATATAATGGGACTCAAACCTTCCAAAAAGGGATCATCAGGATGTTTGTTCGCAAATGTGAGATGAGCCTTTATGTTCTTTTTGGTAAGCAGTGGCTTTCTCCTTGAACTCTCCCATGGATGTCTTTTTTTTTTTTTGCCCAGTCTCTTTCTTATTGTAGAATCATGAACTCTGAGACACACAAGGCCTGCAGTTCTTTAGATGTTGTCCTGGGTTCTCTTCAAAATTATTCTTGCAGTAATTTAGGTAGGTTGAGCATGCCTGGGAAGTTTCACCACTCTTCCAAATTTTCTCCATTTGTGGATAATGGCTCTCTCTGCGGTTCGCTGGAGTTCTAAAGCCCTAGAAATGGCTTTTTAACCCTCTCCAGACTGCAAGATGTCAGTGGCTTGAGTGAGAGTTTCTGTAGACCATGGTGTGATGTGTGGGAAGGGGTTTTGTTGGTTTTTTTAGATCTTTTCGCCTACTTCACTTTGTCAGACAAGTTCTATTTATGTGATTTCTTGATTCAGCAGAACTGGCAGTAATCAGATCTGGGTGTGGCTAGTGAAAAAACTGAGGGTGGGGGGATGCTTTTACGCATATGGCTGAGTCGGTTTGAATAGCATTTGTCTCTTAATAAATGAAATCATCACTTAAACACTGCATTTCGTATTTACTCAGGTTATCTTTGTCTAATATTAAAATCTTTAAATGATCTGAACCATATAAATATGACAAACGTGCAAGTCGGCTGCATTCATGATAATGCATAAGATCAAACAGCTCAGTTTTTGTTTCTGTAAGATAAACACAAGTATTAATATGCACTTCTGTACTTCTGCAGTACAGGTTAAGTCCTATAGGTGGCAGCAGTTACCAGGAAAAGACTATGTAGAGGCGCTTCTTGTACTCATCATGCTACAGAGACAAAAACTTGACAAGACGTGTTATACTGCTAAAAAAAAAGTTTGCTAAATATATAAGACGGTCAAGTTACCTTGTTCTATTTGGGTCAGAACTATTTATTTTCATTAAGATTTCAAAAATGAAAATATATTTTCTGTCCTGTAAATGTAGTGTATATGGTTTGTAATCATACTTTGACTGCACATGCTCCTACACCCACACACTCACATATACTTTGGCAGTGTTTGGGAGACACTAGAAAGCTACAAAAGGACAGGAACAACATGGAAGAACAGCCTGATAATGTTAACACCCCCCACCCACCACTTTACAGATGCAGATGGATCCGCATATTTGATTTGTCACAGATTTTTACGCCCCTTCCTGACACAATCCTCCCAGAGATTTGTGCCTCCACCACCCACCACTCTAAAGATAAAAACTCAGAATCATATCCCACCACCATCCACTCCCAAATATATAGTCAGAATTCAGAGATTGTCCAAACACCTGTGTTTCCTTGCTTGATCCTAGCACTCATTAAAAGCTTGCTTTAACAGCCTGTTATTTAAAGTTGCCAACAAAGGAGTGCTGGCAGTCTAGATAAACCCATGGCTGGCTGACTCGGGTGCCGGTCTGCTCAGCTGAAGCTGTCCTACCAGCCTCAAGGAGAAAGTGCTCCTGCCAAGGCGAGACAATCTCCCTTTACCTCATGTCAGAAAATCCCGGTACCCCCACCTGTTTGATGGTGAAGTCGTTGATGAGGTGGTGGTTGTGTTCGTTCAGGTTGCAGTGCAGGGAGACGCAGTCGCTCTGGTAGAGCAGGTCCTGGAGAGTATAGACTCGCTGCACGCCCAGCGAGCGCTCCAAGCCGTCCTGGAGGTAGGGGTCGTAGAAGATCACGTTGAAGCCAAACGCCTTGGCGCGCATGGCCACTGCCTGGCCTGATCGACCTGAGGTGGCCACGTGAGGAGAAAGAGCATCAACTAAGCTTACTTTAAAAGCTGTTAGTAAAATGCAGCTGCTGAATGTATATATAGGAATTCAGGTCAGACATTTAAATATTATCATTAGCTTCTGCTATACTTTGTGTTCAGTGCCTATTATATAATATCAGTGTGCAAATTCATAACAATAATAAAAAACGGACGATTTTTCGAACAAACGCTAAAGTGAAATGAGCAAACGTACACTGTGAAAAGTGTACGTAAGTGTAAGTGTAAGTAAGTGCCCGATACTGTGGAGGTTCAGCCTCATGCCCCCCAAAACAGCTTTGACCCATTTACTCTGAAGGTGTCCTGAGGGGTCATGCACAGCAGGAAGCATGATCCTTTAAGCTCTGTAAGATGCACATTGTGGTGGGATCTGAGGAAGTTGTGCTATAAAATTATGCAGCGAGGCAGGGTGCACTATCCTGCTAAAAGAAGCCAGTGTCCTCGAGGAATACACTAGCTATGAAGACATTTGAGTGCTCTTAGACAAATAGATGGTACGTGTCAAAGTAACATCCACACAAATGCTGGAAATCAAGGTTTCCCAGTCGAACATTGCCCGGAGAATCACACTGACATCTGTTGTCATCTCGGGTTAAGGTTCATCCAACCAGCCCGCCTTCTTCCATGGTGCCCTGGTACAGTTTTGGTGCTCATGTGTCTACTGAATTTGCTTTGGGCAGTGGATAGAGGACGATGTTCTCCAATTATAGAGGGATATATGTTTTTTTACTTCACTTTCAGAGCCAACATGAAAGTTTTCAGCTTTTTTGCAGCTGTAACTAAATAATCATTGTTATTTACTTGACCTACAGCGCTTACCAAATTTATTAGACCACCACCCAATGCAGAAATTGTGCCAAAGCTGCACTAACAGTACTGGTAATTACCAAAAATTATTTTTTTAATGAATCTATAATGAATAATCTGTCAGTATGTCCAAGCTCTTTAATTAAAATGATGTTTTTAAACCTAAAATATATTTGTCGTTGTTATTTGTGAATATTCGAATGTGTTGTTTTACATAAAAGCAGAAAAGTAGATTTTAAAAAAAAAATAAGATACCAAATTACATTTATTTACCTGCATTTCTAAACAGAAAATGTTTAATGGTCGAATGTTATGCAGAGAATTGAATTCAGTTTGTTTTTTGGTTAATAAATAATGATATAATTTTAAGTTTTAAACATGTTTTTGACAGATTTCTAAAACATTTGTGTTTCTTGTTTTTATGACAGGTGGTCTGTATAATTGGTTTCAATGCTGTGGTTAATCATTCAATATGCACTTTTCAACTCTGCACACTTTCTGCAATAAAACCCAAAACAAGCAACTCACCAAATCCGATCAGGCCCAGCGTCTCTCCTCGGATCCTGGCTGCTCCCGACGCCACCTCCCGGATCTGCTCCACGCTCTGGACCCGCGTGCCCTCCCGGAGAGCCTGGTACAGCCAGGTGTTTCGCCGGTACAGGTTAAGGATGTGACAAAGTGTCGAGTCTGCTGTTTCTTCTACAGCCGCTGAGGGAATATTACACACTGCAATGCCTGGACAAGGAGAGATAGCAATTTAGTTGACTACTGCTGTAACAATATTGCCTCACAGATTACTGTCAATGCTTCGGAGAGAGAAAGAGAGATCCATTTGGTAGTATTTTATTTTACAAAATAAATGGCAGGATATTTCTGCATCTTTACGACTTACTACAGAATAAAATCCCGCTGTGTATAAAACTGAAATATGAATGATAAGAGGATCGTTCTAATTGCTAATTATGCCCACCAAAAGACTGGCAGCGTACTGAAATATAGGAGCGCAAATGACAATAATTAGGATATCACACAAATCCTGTTCTCATACCAAACATATGCCGACGGGGCCAAATGGGAATCACAGGGAGAGTTTGATATCAGTCGGAGCAGCTGCTCTGCATGTGAAATTAGCTCTGTTACATCTACTGTTTACAGTAAACTCCTGTACATATGTGTCGCGTAAACATCGCGAGCAGAGTTTTTATTTGGTCCTCCTCCGTCATGCATATTTTCCGCTTGATGAATCATCCTTTATGTTTTCTCTTTGTAGTGAATGAGCTAGCCACACGAGCAGATAGGTTCCTTCATTATTCACGGCGCGTGATTACGCTCCGCTTCTGAGCCGCCTCGCTCGCAGCGCTCATCTTTCGTGTGCACATGTCCCTCAGTCTCACCGAGCTCCCCGGCAGCCTTGATGTCGATGTTGTCGTAGCCGCTGCCGATGCGAATGATGATGCGCAGCGCCTTGAACTTCTCCAAGTCCTCTCTGGTCAGGGTGATGGTGTGGTACATCATGGCCCCTACGGCCTCATTCAGCACCTGGGGGACATCAGAGAGGATGAGGCCTCATCATCATCACTGCTTATGTCCACAGCCATTATTAGTTGAACATTTTCATCTGCATTTATATTGCTACCCCAGTGTCATTACTGTTCTTAATCATCCTCATCCAGGCACTGATATTCAGATGGCTCTTCTGTAACAGCCAACATGAATATGCGTGCTCTCGCTACCTCCCATCTTCCCAAAGTTTATGTCCGCTATTCTTCATCTAAATGCAAATGGATGTTTATATGTGCTCTAAAATATGAGTGATTGCCTTTGTGTTTACTGTACAATGAGTGCTTGCCAAAGCTGTTTTTTGTCACAACCCATCCATTCAAACTGTATGCAAACAAGGTTAGAATGGATGCAGGCAGGACAATAAAGTAGACTGACAGCTGCTGAGAAATCCACAAAGCATAAACAAGTAGATTCTGCAAGCCAAGGGCTGTTAAGTAACCGGTCTGAATTCACATCCTGCTAACTAAATTAACCCCAGCCGAGCCAGAATAGCGCAGCCGTGAATTTCCACTGAGCATTCATAGTGGAGCTAGCAGAAGTAAGGGCTGGATGCTAAACTCAAGGTTAAAGCTCTCCTTGTGCATCAATCTCATTACTCGAGTGAAGCGGGCCAGCGGCAGTGATGGCTGGAGACGGCTGGAGAAGGAGAAACAGGGATACAAGTTGAGTGTACATGAAGTGGAAACTGTGAGAAAAATTGAAGTTTTTTCTGTGGTAATTCATGACCGCTCAGGCCGCTCTGAGCTGATATATCACAGTGCACGTGCTCCTTCGCACTGTTTTGTACGGGGCGTTTAAACACAGCAAAGGATCGTGAATACTGCATAGCACGTTTCGATTTGTGTGCAGATTAAACTTGAAATATGTTTGTAATTATGTTTGAAAGAAGAATATTTCTGTTTTCAGTCTTTACACTAAACTAATCCCATCATTTCTCTCCTTTAGCTTAATGAAATTGTGTGCCACTTACAGTCATGTGAAAAAGAAACAGCACCCTCCTTCTGATACACAAGGTTTTACGTATCAGGATACACTGACAAATCATCTGGCCCATATCAGGTCTTAAAATTAGGTAAATATGTCACACGTTTCAATCAGGTCATTGCAGAACCTTGATTATTTTCTATTTCAGCCATTTCAGGGATTGTTGTCCTGACCCAGTTTTAGCATGATGACCTCACATTTACCTCTACAATACTTTGGTATATTCATGGTTGACTCAAAGACTGCAAGGCGACCAGGTCCCAAACCCAAATCATCACCCCTCCACCACCATGCTTCACCATTCGTATGACTTATTTCTCCTGAAATTCAGTGTTTTGTTTGGTTTTCTCTACAATTGGTACTGCGCATTGTAGTCAAACATCTCCACTTTGAACAATGTTCCAGAAGTCTTGTGGTTTGTTAAGATGAACTTTGCAAACCTAAGCTGTGCTCCTTTAGAAACAAGAGGCTTTCTCCTGGCAACCCTTCCAAACAAATTAGTTTATGTGTAATACGTCACGCGTTGTTGCTCACACGAGGTTATATTTACCTAATTGTATGACCTACTCAAAACCAGATGACTTTTCATTCCTGTCCTAATCTGTAAAATCTTAGAACAGAGAGAGGGTGCAGTTCTTTTTCCACATGACCATAGCTTCTGAGGTGCCGGTAGGCTTATTTTTGGCTTTAAACCAAGCCAAGTTAATCACCTGCAGCTGCTTCTAGCTCCAAGAGCCATTTCACTACAACAATGAAGCAAACTTCAATCAGTTATTTGACCACTTTCCTCTGCACTTTAAGCACCTTATGTTATGCAATCACAGGCTTGGGGCTTCAGAGGAAAGTTTTGAATTTGGAGTTGTGGTTTGTTGAGTTTTTGTGTCGGAAAGGGGAAAAGGATTGCTGATTGGCTGCTAGTGTGAAGAGCCTGCAGATGATGGAGGGATGAATGTAAAGAAAAAATCAATTCAATTCAATTTTACTTGTATAGCTCCAAATCACAGCAGCAGTTGCCTCGAGATGCTTTATATTGTAAGGTAAAGACCCTACAACAATACAGAGAACAGAGAAAATCTAAGATATATCAAGTCCAGCATATTTTAAGAGTATAGCTGAACATCTTTGTTTAACACCCCTACTTTTCCTAACACTTGTCAACTCAAAGCTTAAAAATACTAAGTTAACTAACATTTCTTCAACATAAAATCATTTTCTCAATTATATCTGCAAAAGTGATTACTTTGCAATAGAGTATCAGCTCCTCATGAAAACTGCAGATACTTATATAGTGATGTCAAAGACACTTTTAAAGCGCACCCCTTTGTATCTTCAGAAATCCAAAGGATCTTCTTTGTCCTTTCAAGGATGGCACTGTTTCAGGTAATACCCCAGAAGTACCTTCTAATAAATTCCTTTTAACGTGTGCTCGGCAGAAGACGGGGTGTTTTTTTGCAGGCTTGCATTTGCACGTTGAGAGCTCAAGAGCTACGGTTTAGTACGGAGTCTTTAAGTGGAGCATAACTCAATCGCTGCATCTGCCCACTTCCAGGCAGTCACAGAAAGAGACGGCAGCATGTTTTGTGTTTGCACCCTGAGAGTTTGTTTATGTACACGTGCGTGAACACTGCTCTTGTAGTGAGGTTGTCGGAGGGTGTGTGTGTGTGCATGTGTGTGTTTAACCTCTGCTGTGCAGTTACAGTCGTGGGACCGTTGCCAGCACCTATACTCCCAGATGGATCCTCTGTGTGAGAAATGTATTCATAATGTCTTACTGGACGCTTTTGTGTGTCGTGTGTGTCTGTAAGGTGAAAATAAGGTGAAATATCAACCGTTTGTGTTTCTTTTTAACACGTTTTCAACAAATTCAATCAGAGCCATTTTTCATTACACATTAACAACAACTGAAATATTTGGAACATGGTAGCAAATACGGAAATATGGTAGCATTTTCTCTGAAACTGACATGGCATAAATTGGAAGGCTTCCTCTCCTCTTTGTGAGCGTGAAGACACAAACCCTCCAGCTTGGACTGTAAAATTGCTGCTCACTGGCTCCAGTGCATAGACAGTAAAATAAGACAAATGTTTCACCCACTCTGGCTGAGAACAATTATACTGCATTTCTATTACCAGCCGCCTCCTCCTCCTCCTCGTCCTTATTTAACAAAGCAGCACTTCAGCACCCAGTGGGATTAGAGTCAGTGATGAAACCATTATAGCTGAACTGGGAGAGTGGAACAAGCCAGTGGGCTGAAATATTATTAAAACATTAGAGAGGAGGAGACGGAGAGGGAGGAAAGCGCTGCACTCGACTGAGAGCAAATATTTCAAGAAAAACATTAAAAGTCCACGCTGTGTCAGTATCACAGTCTGTGCTCCTGCAGATACTGCCACTAGGGCTTCTACAAGTGTTACAGCGAGGAGCATCACCTTGCAAGAAAACATCGATAAGTGGTCTGACATAAATCTAATATGTAGTGCATCTTAAACTGTTAGATGTCAAAATATGGAAATTATGAGGAGGAAGAGTCAAATCCCTAAGGAAAGAAATGGAAAATATTGTTTTTTTAAGTTCGGTTTCAACATAATAATATAAAACACACTAAAATATAATAATAATAAACACTCTGGCCACTTAGGCCAGTGAGCGTACCTTGCTAATACTGGGTTTGACCCACTTTTGCCCTCAGAACTGCATTAATTCGTAATGGCACAGATTCGACAAGGTGTTGGAAAACCAAAGTTTCTTGGCTGATTTGAGCTCTGCTTATTGTCAAGTTCAAGAGCCCAGTTTGAGATGATCTGAACTTTGTGTAACGGGACTAACATGGTCAGCAACAATACTCAGATACTATCGAGTACTGGTCCCAAAGTGTGCCAAGAAAATATCCCTCATGCTATTTCACCACTATGAGCAGCCTGAACCACTGATACAAGGCAGGATGCATCCATGCTTTCATCTGGTTTACAGTAAATTCCTACTATCCAAAAAGAAACTGAGACTCATCAGACTACGTGACATTTTTTCCAATCGTCTACTGTCCTATTTTGTCGAGTCCGTGTGAACTACAGCCCCTGTTCCTGTTCTTAGCTGACAGGAAGGGCACACGGTGTGGTCTTCTGCTGCTGTAGCCAATCTGCTTCGAGGCCATTCTCCTCTAATATCTGGCATCAAAAAGGCTTCGCCCAAAGAACTGCAGCTCATTGGATAGTTTTTGCATCGGAGCATTTTCTGTAACCCCTAGAGCTCGCTGTGTGGAAAAATCCCAGCACATAATCAGTTTCTGAAATAGTCAGACTGGCACTAACAACTATGCCCCGTTCGAAGTCACTTAAATCCCCTCTGAAATCTGACTGTGTACCTTTTCATGTATCTCCTGTGTGGACTGAGCGTCACAGAAAGCCACGGTGGCCAGATCTTTGAGGATGGGCATCTCCACAGTGCAGTCGCGCCCATCCAGCAGCGCCACCAGAGGGCGCGGGTGCATAGGCCCGTTCATAATCTGGGGCCGAATACCTGCAGGGAGACAGAGAGGAGAGGGAGTTAATTATTTATGTTTGGCACACACAGTCAAATGAGCGAAGGAAGAAGCAGGAAAACGCAGGGAAATCCATGTCGCAGCGGGAAGTGCTGGATTGGTGTGTGTGGGCTGTGATATCAGTGGCACACAAACACACGCACACACACACCTGAGTGAGATCGATACACTTAAACTTGACTTTAAACCACTGTCATCATCTCACTAACCTGGCAACACTGGTCGATATCACACACTCGCACCCACACGCTCGCATACACACAACACCAGCGATATGACTACCCCCCTGGTCTCTTGCTGTTATCCACACTGTTTCCAGGCAACAGGTCCTTTCACCCCGTGAGGTCATCACCTCCATTATCCTATCACCATACAGAACCCAGCAGGCCTTCACTGTGTGAATATCTGTACCTTCTGGACTCTGACAGCCCTTTATCTGTAGTAATTCAATTTAAACTTGATGCTCCTCTCCAGGAGTTTGCAGCTGGTCACTGAGACACTATACAGTGGCCTGTTAGGGTCAAAAAAGTGAGTGTTCTACTTTAAACACTTTCCTGAAAATCAATGCGATGATCTCTTCTTTAGGTGATTATAAAACAGCGCAGATTCTATTAAGAAAAACAATCTGACACCGTGGAGCCAAAGTCTGGTTAAAAGAGGGAAAAGGAGGGAAAAGAAAAAAGGAGGAGGGGGGTCCACACACCACCACCACCACCACCACCACTCTCTGGCTCCCTGCTGCCTGTTGTCATGGTGATTAGAGGATTTGGGCAGGATTATGAAATATTTTATTTAGTGGCATCTGCGCTGGTGGTGAGGATGTCCAAGCCTGCTCACGCTATGTCTGTCTCTCTAACTGCTCCATAGCAAAGACAGCATTTGTGACCTCCACAACTACACCATGTTAACATATGCACTGCAGACAGATCAGAAGACAGTAATGTAAAGCAAAAAAAAAAAAAAAGGAAGACATTCATGCAGCAGTGTTT
>VUQG01034793.1:22912-36691 GCA_015106755.1 Etia nguti
GCAGTGTTTCTGCACCAGCAGGCTTGTTTTTTGTTTTTTTCATTCTGGACAGAAGACAGCCTTCTGAAATTGTATTTTCTTTTCTTTTAAGGACCTGGAAATGAATTTTCTCAGTCAGCTCGTTACTATGCTCGACACAAACCCAAACACTTCTGCAAAAGTTTAAATAGTCTGGCATTTCTGTGCATTTTTTTTTTTTGGGGGGGGGGTTAACACTTCCTGCAGGTGCAAAGAGTTGGGGGAAGCTCTCTATCAATGATATCGCATTTCTCTTGTTTTTTGGAATACATGGCAGCTTGGCAGCATCATGGCTCATTGGTTAGCACTGTTGGCTCCCAGCAAGAGGGTCCTAGTTTCAAAAGCAGGCAGGGCCCTTTTCTCTGGCAGCTCTGGTTTCTCTTGCAGAAATAAAACCAAACATACTTGTTTATTGGCGCCGTTGTCGGGCCAGGCTGCTCTTACAAAAGACATTCTTAATCTCAAGAATTTCAAGGAAAACCAAGAGTCCAATATTAATCTGTCGAGTTGAGTCTTCCCACTTTCACCTATGACCGGTGACCAGAAGAATAAGGCTACAGATACAAGCGGTGCAAATGAGCTTCCTCCAGAGGGTGGAGATTGATAGGAGTAGACCAAGATCCTCACCCAAAGGGAGCCAGCTGCAGTGGTTCAGGCATTGGATAGGGCTGCCTCCTGAACATCTCCTAGGTGAGGGATTTCAGGCAGTTCCCTCTGGAAGGAGACTCTGGAGCAGATGTAGTACACTTTGTAGACATTATGTCTGTCAGTCGGTTTGAGAAGGCCTCAGCATCTCAAGGGAAGAGCTGGAGGAGGCTGCTGGGTAGAGGGTGGGCTGGTGCTTAGTGTCCTGCCCCCAAGACCCAGGCCCGGATGAGTGGCAGAAAATGGACCGACAGATGGATGGAGCTGTGTGTTTTGGCTGCTGCCATCTGAAGCATACACTGTTTAATCATCTATTTGACTCCAACTGGGATGATAATTACAAAAAATATTGTAAATAATAAGATGTGAAACCGGAGACTGAGACCATAAACTCACGAGGAAAGTGTTTAATGAGGTGATAAATGAAGTGAACATTATTAATAGTTGCTCGCAAACTTTTATACATTCATATAAAGTCGCCCCCAGCTGGCCGTTAGACATTTCTACAGCGGCTTCACTTTTCAGACAACATGTTGTCAAGGTATGCAGCGCACATGCACATATGCAACAGGAGGGTTAGAATTCAATGAGCGCACACATGAGCTACTTTTAGCTGCTCCCAACAACATAGCACGTAGCTCGACATGTTTGGTTTGGCAGAGTTTTACACGGGATACCCTTCCTGATGCAACCGCGAAGGGATTTGTGTCTCATGGCTGGAATCGAACTTGCAACCTTTTGCTTGCCAAGCAAATGTGTACGCTGTCTGCACACATAAAGCTACACAAAAACATGAATAACAGCCTGTTGTTCTACATCCAACAGCGAGATGTGGAAACTCTGGGTTAATTTAAAAAGGAGCTTTGCAGGTTGTCGTCAACGTCCCAGCTCTGGCTGTGATATTAACTGACATACAAACACGCGCATGTATTTTTATGGGGTTATTTAATCTAATACTCTTCTCTGGTTCTATCGCTGTATGTTATACTCAATGAAATGTCAAAATATGGGGCCATGGAGTAAAACTGCAGTGAGGAAAAACTTGAGACCCTGTATCATCATATCTTTAAAATTTAACAGCTCAAGTGGATTGCCTATTTGTTGGATGGATTTGAAGACAAGACTGATCACTTTTAAAGCTCCGGATGGGCATTTAAAGGAGCAATACGCCAATCTTTCACCTCACAATTGTATGAAATCTTCTGCAACCCCGGAGGGAAACGAAAGTGTGTGACATTATTAACAGAAGGCATGAGTCACAAACTCAAGTAGCGGGGTATAAAAGAAGCGGAGTTCGCAGGGTGGCAGGGTTTAATGAAAGAGGCTGCAGAGTTGCATTATGGGAAAAGTTTTCTCCATTGAGGCCTCTGTTGCTTTGATTTTAATAACGCTTTTCAAAATCTGTTTCTTGTGAGCTCTAACTCTATGAAAGCACAGCACACAGGCCTCCCCCGTGGCTCTGTTAGCGAGCTCAAACTAGCAGATTGATTATAATCTGTTAATAGCTGCTTGAAATTCACTTTTATAGACTTGTTTAGATGAAGTGATACTCTGTTAGTTATTACTGCCATTGTTTTGCTGGCGATTTTTTTATGTTATTGCTTTGCTTCTATGTTTTATGTCTTGCTGAATTTATGAGTTTTACAACAGATATATGAGCCACTTTATAACTCGGTTTCATAAAATACTTTGGAGATAAAGAGACAGTTTTTATTATATTCTATTATATGACAGCCATTACCAATATTATTACTGTGCAGCGCTTTGGGGATATTACTGAAGCAATACTATTTGCAAATGTGTGTGGACAGTTGTGACTATCTTAGTCTGTATGTCTGTATCTGATTTGTAATTACAAGCGAGGATCTGTCTTCAGATTAGAACTGTTTCACTTTAAATGTGTGCAATCACCAATAATATGTTTTGTCGATGTGTATAAAACTTTAGAAAACTCTAAATAATTAGTATCAAGAGCAAATGATAATTATTAGTTTCCAGCAAAGGTATGACACTTACGTCGTCTTTCTATATACAGGGCTTTTATTTTACTTCACCTGCCTTCTGCTTCCCTTGCGGTGGATCTCAGTGGTTCTACAGCCTGTGATAGTGGTGGAAGCGTCTAGTGATTTTAACCATAGCGCTGCTGGGCTGTAGAGGTTCAGGCTTAGCAAAGCAGATAGTAAAACTTCAAAAGCAGAGACCAGTTGGTGACTGCCTGGCAACCACTGGTTGCTAGGGAAAAGTGAGCATTCCCCAACTGGTTGCATGTGAAAACGACTGCTAAAAAAACAGACAAGCATGTCTAGAGACCAGTTAGCGACTGTCCCCCCCGGTAAGCCCCATTTACTAGGGAAAAATGTGTATTCACCAACTAGTTGGCAGTTGCTTGCTGTCACTAGGTGAAATTGGTTGCAAAGGAGTAAACAGTGCTTCGATGAAAGCCTCTTTGTAATCGCTTTGTTCACAAGCAGACTGCAGCAGTTGTTTGCATAGAAGACACCTACCAAAGCCATCACAAGGAGATTTTTGGTGCAGCACCCTCTTCATGACCGATTTTACACAGCGATTACCAGGACCAACCACTCTGCCAACCAGTTCGGGGAATACATATATTCTTCCCTAGCAACCAGACATTCCCAGATAGATGCCATCTGGTCTCCAGGCTTTTGTGACTGAGGTCTGAGGAAGTTGGGGAATTGTGTTAGCAAAGGCTGTGATAGACTGTTTCTCTCTCTTTTCTGCTCTTCTCTTCCCCTGACTCCTCATTGGTCAAGCACGATGGCGGTCCCTTCCTGGGAGTGGTTCTACTGGAGGTCCCTTCCTGTTCAAAAGGCATTCTTCCTCCCCAGTGTCACCAAATGCTTGCTAACAGGGGATCATCTGACTTTTGGTGTTCTCTAATTTACCTTACCTGTTGTGAACTGACAGTAGGTACTCTAAACTGAATAAATATTACATGCTCTTAGCAGATGAGTCACTAGTTTAATTCCTGATGGCCCCTCCATCTAGCTTTGCTGTCATAACTGAGGAGCATAGAAAAAGTGAAAAAGTATATTTTGTTAGCCTTAGAAGCAAAGCATTCACAGTTTTCACTCATAATAAAAGGACACACAAATGTTACACACATTGAGAGGTTTGTGCACTCACTTAAAATTCTCAGTTCACTAAAAAATGAATACATCTTTGAAAAGTCTTGCACGTATTTAATACACATTATGTTTTACACCCCTATAAAGAATTCCTGCTAAAAGCAGTACTTGATACAAAGTACTTAGAAGGTATAATCTATAATCTGAAAAAAGTGACTTCACTGTCTTTCTTCAGAGTACAAGATGAAAGCTTGTATTATTCTCACCGGATGGACTCATTTTGTGTGTGTGGGTGTGTTTGATGTGTGTTAGCGAGGTAGGTCCAGAGAAAGGACTCCAGCTCGCCAAACACACCTGTGGCTCCACAGCCTTCCCTGCGCCTTTCCTCATCACTCTCCTGCGGAGTTCATTATCCGACTGCAGAATACTGCTATCATCCAGCAGTCACACACAAGGAAACATACTCGACTTGTGCATATACACATGCGAGAAAAATGCAAACACACACTCGGAGATAAAAGGAGAAAATCAGTTGCTCATACTTTGTACACAGATAAACAAGTTGCAGCTGGCAGGAAAAATCAGTCACTTACAGGAAGTAGGTCAAAAAGCTGTTGATTAATTATTTCCTGGTGGTTAATCGTCTTTCTCCGGCCTAATAAGGCAGAACGTGGCACCGCGGTTAACACATGATGAATCTGCGGATAATTAACACTTAACAAAGCTGTTAATGTGAGTCTTAATGACTCGGATCCCTGACCAGTGATTTGAAGGAGCTCACTGGTGCTGAACAGAAAGACTGAATCTTCCTTCAGACGCTTAGCTACAGAAAAAATGACAGCGTGTCAGCGAGCGTTTCTTGTACTACAATTAAGAGACAGTTCACACAATAAGAACAACCAGGACAGATATTGATGTACAACATCAATAATTCTTACAACTTTAGCCTCACATTTGCAAATTTTAGACTTCATTTTCTTCTTGTCAGGAAAAGTATAGAAGAATCAACTGTAACAATTTTTAACTGCAATAACAGTATCAGGATGAGAAATGCTCACCTAGCAGCAGCACTAAGATACACTTTTCCTTTATCATGTTTGTTTGTGCTCCTTTATTTAAATGAAAAATTTTGTTCATAACTAATTGCTCTTAATCATTCCTCTCGATCATTCAGTTCCTAACAAAGAACATCTGGTTCACTTTATGGCTCAGCCACACCAGAATAAAAATAGAACAACAACCTCCTTGGGACTAGGAAAAACTGGTGGTTGCCAAGTGATTGGAGTGAATTTCTTTCATTTTGCAGACTGATTACAACTACTTGCAGTGACCAACTGTTTGCCCAGAGATTCCCTAAGCAACCACTTTTGATCGCAAGATGACTCTTGAGAGTTAGCCTGTCTGTACATCACAGCAACAACTCTCAGACAGACTGGCCAAAGTTTGCAAATTTGAGGCGCAGACAGATTACCAACGTGCTGAATCAGTTTGCACCAGTGTCAAAATTGGTGACCAATCATTTTTGTCATATTTTTCATCATTGACCTCAAATCATCAACAAATAAAAATGAGATGAAACTATTGTGGAGAGATGAAATCCAATCATAACTATTTTAGTTGTGTGGAAAGGCGGGATGAGTTTGGAATTGATCCAGTCAGAGGTCATCTCTTTTTCTGCAGTAAGAATTGGGAGGAAAACAAGAATCGACACACGGAAACATTTCGCATGTGATGTCTAGGAAAATAAAACACCAGTGGAGCAAGTGTGAACAGTGTGGAGCAACTCTAACTGCAAAAACACAAAATTTTTATGCTTTATAATTTAGTCAACTCAGTCAACTTTAGATTTAGTCTACTATAATCTTATGAGATTTACTCGACTAAGACTAAAAGAATTTCAGTCAAAAAACTACAATGTCGAAGTGAACGCTTGTCTGCACAAATGAGCAAAACTCATTTGCAACTGCAACTATATTTTGGTTATATTGCTATATATGCGCAAGACTGCAGATTGTCTTGGGCAGTTAAATCACCATCGTGCAGTAACTACATCATCATTTGTGGAATTTCTGTTTCAGGTCCATGACATTCTGGCTGGAGTTTGAATATAAGCAGTTCATGGGAATTTGTGTCAATGTGAATTACTGTAGACGGCAACAGGTTTGCAACAGACGGCAACTTTTTTCTGATTTTGGTCGATTTATTACAAGTAATTGTCACATTATAAACAGATTACATGTCAACTTGACTCCACTGAATCACAAACTGAAGTTGCTTTGAAGATGGCAACTGACTTTGAGGGGTTGATGACCGGGTACACTATCACTAAAAATCCATAACACAAATCCTGAGATCACCAGTCAGAAAGATGGTCAAAACACCTTGTTTGCATTTTAAGCCATTAAGGTCTTCATGTCGTAAGCTATCATCAGTTTTGGAAGTATTGTTGCTTTATTGTACGTCTCATTTGGTTACTACGGCTTCTGTAAATCACATGTTGATTACCACAGTGTCATTATTGGTCCTTGTGGAATATAACTGGGAATTAATCAGCTTGTAGCTGCACACGACTGTAATAACAGTCATCTTTATAAATGCAAGCAGAAAAGTACCTTCTGTTTGCTGATTTTAGATGATTAGCTTTAGAGAATCAGGCACACTTTTTTCCCCCTAATAATTACAAGATGACAATTTTGGGTTGTGTTAGGATCATGCATTAGTTATTTTGTGCTGATGAGAAAACAAAGCCGGCTTGTGGAGGTCATAAAATAATTATTCCACAGGAAAACAAACACATGACAAGCTCCGCTGTTTATTCAGATGGTAGAAAGCCCACAGGAGAGCACATAAGTGAGTCTTATCCCAATAATTCATCTCTATTTGTTGGTCTCTTGTAGAAAACCTGATTGCATCTGGTTGCTTTTCTCTCCGTATATATTAGAGTATCTGTTTTTATGTCTCTCTTTACCTCCCCGGTGGGGTCAGCATCAGCCTGGGGTGTTTATCAGCAGCTTGCCAGCTGTTCCACCCAACAGCCAAACCCAGAACCTGAACTCAAGGAAACACAAAAGCAAAGCCAGAACTCACTCCGTGTCCAAACAGAGTCCCACCCATTACCAGACTCCTTCTTTAGCAGGGCAAAAATTCACTACAGACCACGGCCATTATTCAAGTCCTACTTGCTGTTACATAAACTTCTGCAAGCAGTAGAAACAACACGAATGAAGACGGTTTACATTAGCCTGCAAGATATTTTGGCTGGTAGTCTTAGGGATAAAAATGCTAATTGCTTGTGCCAATTTCCTGTTATTGTGCACAAAGTATTTATCAAAGCACAACAGCCAGCATTGTGTATAAGCCAGCAAGTAATAAAGAAACAAAGCCAACAGCTTGAATAACTAAATCTAAACCATGTTCAGTGTGACAGCAGATAGGCTTATCCAGTGGAGGTCATGTGTTGCTACATCCCTCGAGGGATGCTTGAATGGCCTAAAGTTGATATCATCCTAAGCCAACGCTAATCACAAACTGGATGATTTGTCAGGAAGTATGAAAACTTTTGGCAGAGCTGGCAAGCGCGAACTCTCAACCACAAATGGATTACAGATGTTCCAAACTAAAAAGCCTTTTTGGATTGTGACAACAGAAATAGAAGTCAAAAAAAAAAAAAAAGAAGCAGTACTCATAGAAATATCTCTCCTTAGTGAATACGATCTGGTGTCTAATTCTCTCGTTTGGAAGGACTGATCTTGGAAAAGCAGCTCAGACACTGCCAGACGCTGTGAGTCACAGTTTTCAGTGGGAGAAGAATCATTTCCTAAATAGAGCGCAAACAATCAATGAAAGAAAATAAACCTTCACTCAAACCTGTGTCTCTCCCCCTGGATTTGGAAACTGTCCTTTAAATTGGTTTTTAATAACATCACACTACATCAGTTATCTTTTTCTCCTCTGGCTCTATTTTCTCACAGATTTTGAGCTCTGGTTTCCAACATGACTTGGTTGGTTTACAAAGACCAATTTATTTGGAAGTTAATCCACTCCCTACCCACCCCCCACCCTCCAGATTTACTTGAGGCTTGTTTCTTGTGTGTGTTTTTTTTTAGGCTGTCACACACTTTGAAGTGCAAATGGTCCACTCTGGGACTGCAGAGACGTATTAACTTACCTGCACTATTGTGATTTCCTGAATAATTTCACTGTGTAGTCTGCCATCTCAAATCTCTCATAATGACTTTCTGAGACAGCTTAGCATCCTCACTAACAGAGGAGTGAAACACTTTAGAGACTCTTTTATATCCTGACGTCATTTTAACTGACTCTCAATTACAGGTGACTACTTTTATTAAACCCTTGCCACCCCAGCCGCTCATTCTTTTCACTTTCCTCTTGCCCTCGCTTGTTCGATTTCTCATTTCCTTAAGTGAAAGGTGGTGAGATGCTGCTAAACGAATCGAGCCGGTGTGATACATGCCACGGACGCTCCCACACTGGCCCCCGTATCAATGGAACAATAAAACTGCAAAAACAAAAGGAAGTGAGGAAGATTTTCCATGGCACGATGATGTCAGGGACACAGTGGCGGTCGCTGAGTTCACAGCGAGCTTTCAGAGAAAACTATTCTGCAGTTGATGCAGGACCAAAATGGGCTCAATGGGCTTAGGACCAACAGCTGGTTCTGGTTACCTAGCAACTCCAAAGCTGGGGGGCCTCACTGATGGGATAGTCCAAGAGTGAGAGGAAGGGGAGGAGGAGGTGGAGGAGGGGGCAAGCTGTGGCAAGTGCAGCAGGTAGACAGGAAATGCTTGATTAGGGGATATCAAATCTTAACCCTTCGCATGCCACCCATACCAGGCAACCCAGAGAATGAAGTCTGTAGAGCAGAAGTGCCACAATCATGTTTCTCTGCGGCATTTTTCATCCAGGGAGGCATCGGGAATACAAACACAACCCAGTCCTGTGCACACGCACACACATCAACACAGAGTTTGGCTGCACTTAATTTTGCACACACCCACAGATGATAGCCATTAATGACCAGCGATTATCGCGGGTGTCACAGATCTTGTTAAATAAAATACCGAAGGGCATTTGCACCTCTGAATGCGAGAGCCCCCGTCTACTCGACTTCTTTTTTCATCGCTTTCGTGTGCGTCTGTTCGCATGCTACTCAAAATCTAAACCACCAATGTCACAGTCTGCAACTGTGCATACATGTTAACAAGAACCCGGCGCCTGTGTTCTTGGGAGTGTCTGCTTTCTTGAGTGTGTTTACGATCCCTTGGCATCTGTAGAAAAAGAGTCTTTGGCAGACTTGCCTTCTCAAGGCCCCCACCGGACCAGCTACGCTGCCGCCACCCTAGCCTGTCTCTTGTTCCACTATGTGGACACACAAAGAAATTGTTTGTCCTCCCCTCTGCCTCCCTGCACCCCTCCCCACTCCCACCCCCCCACCTCCAAAGTTATCACCACCAAAAATGCTCTGCCAGATGGGTGAGGGAGTGACGGGGATAGAAGAACAGGACGAAATGTGTGTGCGTGCGTGTGCGTGTGTGTGTGTGTGTGTGTGTGAGAGAGAGAGAGAAAGCGAAGCGTACGCTCGCACTAAGATATCACAGGTGGCGTCTGTGGTAAAAACTGACCACAATGCAAAGTGAGAATGAAGACGGGCATCCATCCTCTTTAAATGCTGCCCTTTGTGCGCCGCTAGCGTGGACTACAAACAATCGGCGTTTGGGGACAAAAGCAGCTGTCAGAGCTGATAAACAGCGGACAGTGCACTCCGGCTTTACTTCACATGCACACATAGAAAAGAGCGCATCCAGGTCAGGAGCACACACACACACACACACACATGGGGGGCGGGGGGCGGTGGATATAACATCTCAGCTTTGCTATCATACACAAAAAGCACAGATACAAAATCAATCAGGTATGTCCTTGCAGCATCATAAATGCAACTTGTTTATTCTTTGCAGGATCCCAGTGAAAACTAAAGGTTTCATTTACTACTATGAAAAGCTGCAGCTCTGGATTTGTTTACAGTAGACAAATACAACAAAATACCTTTTGTGCAATAATTTATGCAACCACTTATTAAAATCATAAACAGTTACAGTTCAATTTTATTCTAAAAATGCAATTTCCATGCCAGCACTGATTGCGCCTATATTCTCGAGTAGAAATAAATTATTAGACTTTACAATACAAAAAATGTGTTACAGGCCACAATCGCACAGCAGGCCATTAACCTTTACACACAGCTAATCACGCGCTCATTCTCCTGTGACCTTTGACCCCAGAAACGACAACTCATCCAATCTCGCCGTCCTCTCGCTGCTGTGCAGAGAGTTCTGTGGTTTCAAACCAAGGAAGCACTGAACACACTCACATGGGTGCTTGCCCTCGTGCACGCACACACACTGTTTTCATGACACACTTCATTGCAAAAACATAAGAGGCTCATTAGCCTTAAAGCCAAATCCCCACCCCCCCAGCCCCAACCCACACCTCTCACAGTCACCCACACAAACACACACGCACACACTCCACAGCTTTTTATTATTATCCTTGATGAGTGTACGCACACACACGTATGCATAAGACAATGTGAAACAGTGAAACATGCTCCTTGCCTGGGAAATGTCTCCACATTCTTCAAATCAGGTGCTGCACATGGCAGAGGAAACGTACTGATGAGGGTCAGAAAAGAAAAAGAAAAAAGAAAAAGAAGAAGAAGTGGGCGTTGGTGTATTCTCACACAGTATGCCCTGGGGTTATCCTCTGCTCTCCTCTCAGCCTCCTACTCCAGCCTCCCTCCTCCCTCTCTGTCTTCCTATGCTGTCTTCTCTTGCTCTCCCCTCTGCTTGTTTCCAAATCTGTCCTCCTTCGTCACCTCACCCCCAGAAGTTCCATTTCAATTTCTCAGACGACTTGTACTCTTAAGGGGAGGGGGGAAAAAAGCCAAAACGTATGGTAGCACAGGAGGGCAGTGGGTGAGGGGGAGGACAGGAGAGCGAGAACTACGATCGTCACTCCCCCCACCCGTGCAGTTAAAGCACTGCTTTCAACTCCTTTAATCTCCAGAGAGGAGGAGGGGAAAAAAAAAATCGGGATCTCTATTTGTCTTCAGCCAGCAATCAGCACTTCTCTAGCGCTCTCCTCTTTCCGCCTCTTCAGCCAGATCAGTCGTATCTTTCCTCCTCAGCCTCCTCTTCTCTGCTCCGTCTCCCTCTGCTCTCCCTTCACAGCAGGTTTGGGCTATTCATTCAGACGTCAGGCTCACTCCGTCAGCCTTTTGTTGCAAGTCACAGAAAGACGGCGAGAGAGCCAGAGAGAGAGAGAGGAAGGCGTGGGGGGAGAAAAATGTGAAAAAAGAGAGAGAGAGAGAAAAAAAAGAAAAAAACAATCCAGTGTCACGGCTATGCAGAAGAATTGCACAATGAAAGAGGGGGGAAATAAAAGAGACGAAGGAGCGGGGAGAAAAAAAAATCCTTGAAGAGCACCAGTCACAGGGAGAGGTGCAGCGCTCCTGGCACACGTACGACTCCCTCTTTCATTCTCTCCGACCTTCCCCTCCGCTCAACATATTTTCCTTTCGCTCTTTTTTCCTCCCCTCCCTCCTTTCAGCCTTTCCTCCCTCCCTCCCTTTCTGTTTTATTATTTGTGATCTGGCCTTCATGGTCCTTTAAGAGTGCCAGCTCTCCCCCACCACCACCACCACCAGCCCTCCGCCCAACCCTTTCTCAGTTTCATTCCCCCTTGTTCACAAACTCATCTTCACAATCTCACTGCATTTTTTTCTTCCGCCAGCCTCTCTTCTCACTGTTTGAAATGGACACGAGTAGATATGTTCTTCACTTTACAACCCCTTGGATGAAATTTCAAGGCGTAAACACCACAATGTTTTCAGCTGCAAGCTTGCACAAAGATGTAAGGTGTAGATTTTGGTTGCATACAAGGACAAAACGTGCTCGGGAAAATTAAGCGAGCCTTCAAATAAACGTGCTATCATACGCACGCACATTTCTTATTCAATAGAAAATCCAGCAGTTGCAAAATTAATTCCCGCAAGTAGAAATATCTAAAAGTTTCCAGACTCTCCCTCACACATACACACGCACAGACACTCACCTGCTACTGAGCTCTTCAGAGCTCCTCCAGATGCAAGCATAGCAGATCCCTACAATTAAAGTTTTAAAGTTACGGTAATCCTTCCTGGAGTCTAACTGATCCTGGGATTAAAAGAGTAACAGATTAGGATGTTTACTACGACACCAGTCTGAGAGGGTGGCTAAACATCGAGATGCCGTTTCTAAAAAAGGACTCTGATAGTAAAGGTTAACAACTCTGTCTGAGTTTCTGGGTCATTATTTGCACCACAACACTGCTTTTTAGAGCCCAAAACCCAGTTGTTAAGATGTCAGCTCATTTCTGCCACTGAAATGTTTTTTTTGCCATACATGAGTCAAAAATTTCAGGTTATTATCTTAAAAATTTGACCTGATAACTAATTCCAAGTTGTTTTTTCAATTTCTAGTTGTTTTCTTAGAAAGTTGAGACAATAGCTCAAAATTTTGATTTATAGATGGCAATTCCTTTTTTCTAAATTGTTCAAAAGTAGTACAGATAATTAAAGATACGAATGATGCGCATAAATGCTTTATTGCAGGGGTGTCATACAGTCAAACATACAGTCCAGGGGCCACAACTGAGCCCGGCAAATGGTCTAATTCAGCCTACTGGTTGGTTTTAAAGAACGAGATTTGGACTTTTCACTGTATTTCTGTCAGTTTTACAGCCTTCTAAATCACAAAGAAATCATCAAGGTAAGTAAGTGACAGATAAAATGACAGAAATTGAGATGTTTTTATTGTTAGTAATGCATCAAATAACAGAAAAGTTCATGTTTTTCATTATTTACAAAAAGTTGGGTTTTGTTTTTTGCAGTAAAATAAATACACTTATCAGCCATTAAAAACTTAAGAGTTCTATGTTTTATACTCATGGGACAAAGTTCTTCTAATGAGTTCATTTTCAGTATTTTTCGCATTTATTTCTTGAGGTTTAAGCCCAAAGAGCCACACTGACGGGTCACTTATTTACTACAACATCATTTCTATAAAGGAAAAGCCAGGATTTATTTTTGAAATTACACTTCTTTTTCTTAAGACATGTCAATGATTAAATGTCTAGTTAAACCTCTTTACGCTAGCTAGTTTCACTGACCCAGTCCACTAAACACCTAACTGGGCCGTGTGTGGCCCATGATCTAAAATGAGACTGACACCAATGTTTCATAGGTTCTTTAAGGTAGATTTAACCTTAAGGTTTCTAAATTCAAGCTTAAAGAAGCCCCCGAGACATGTTTCAGGACCTGACATAATAATATCTATTCAGGCTGATCGGATATCCATGATCTCTAAATATGCAACAAGAGTGTTTTATTTTTAATTTGGAAAAATTAACACACCATAAACACAACATGTCTTTCATATTTGTTGTAAGTTGCCAACTAGCTTGTTGTAAAAATGGTGAATTTACAGCATTTCTACTGCTCTTTTTCTTTTCTTATCAACCACTCAAAGTGTTTTACATTCCAACCCACAATCGCCCACTGACACACACATACATCGGGGCAAATTTATTTTTTAGGTGGTTTCAGTATCTTGCAGTAGAACATTTTGAAACCCGTACCGGAGAAGCTGGGAGGTCAAAACGATGACCTTCTGATCGGTGGACGACCTGCTACGGCTTCAGAGCCGACCTCCTCCAGCTGCCCAAAACGAATGTCAAACTTTGCATCATTCTGCACACCGAAGGCCAAACATCTAAGATAAGCAACGATAAACAAAATATTCCTTGGAGTTGATGGTGGACTTAGAATGTTTTATTTATTATGATCCTATTTTAAAAAAAAAACCAACATATATTGTTCAGCTGTGAAAATGTTCCCCAAATACGTTTTTGTGTAAATGTCTTGAAGTCAATAAATGCTTTTTTTTTTTTTTTAATCTTTAAATATTGG